>PVJX010005621.1:0-83971 GCA_004027295.1 Dolichotis patagonum | reverse complement strand
TTATAGCAGCACAATTTGTAATAGCCAGATCTTGGAAACAACCTAAGTGCCCATCAACTGAGGAATGGATAAAAAAGTTGTGGCATTTTTATACAATGGAGTACTACTCAGCTATAAAGAATGATCACATCGAGATATTTATAAATAAATGGACACGACTTGAGACCATTCTCTTAAGCGAAATAAACCAAACTCACAATGGTAAATACCATATAGTCTCTCTAGCATGAGATTTGATAAGAGTATATAAGACTTTATGGTAAGCATGAGTCCCCATCTCATAGCTTTGAAGTCTTTCAAAGTTTTAAATCATCAGTTGGAATGGTTTTATCCTGTTTTGTTTGACTATATCATACATGATGATGTGAACAGCTGTTTTGAAGAAAACAAAACATTATGACTGCTATTGCTGATTTAATATCATCCTTCTTAGAAGTCCTACCATGCTTTTTTTTTGTTCTACTACCATTGGTTCTATCTATCACATTGTGTCTTATTGGAATTTGTATAAGTGTGATAGTTCAAACAAAATTTTTTTTATCAAAAATGAGATATTATAGTACCCGTTGATCATTTTCTGTTATTTGGTTCAGAAAGCCCTGTAATTCTTTCACTCTATGCATGGCTTTATACTATTGTGTTATGGTTGATATTATTGTATTTGAAACTATGCTCAACTATAGCAGAGTAAGAGATATGGTGTTAGCTACTGTTGATGTCCAGTTGACTTAATGTAAAGTACTGTGTAGCCTATGTTGTCCTGTTGTGATCTGCTCTGTACTGTCCCCTTTTTTTTTATTCTCTTTCAAATAAAAATAAAGAAAAGAAATATGAAAAGCTGTCCAAGGTATCATTACCAAGATAAAACCCCAAGTCTGTCCTGACTTCAAAGACTCTTTCTTTCTGGTACTTTACATTGCCACTGGGTGATGACTTATAAGAGAAAGAACTTGGTGGTGAAATTGCAAGTGAAAGTTGAAATAAATTCCAGTTGGTGCTATCTTGGAGAAGGTAAACTAGACAGATGGTCTGGATCTGAATGAATGAGAATGGAACAATATTTGATATTCTGGAGGTGGACTTAAAGAAATTTAGTCTTCCTTTTGAGTAAAGTCCAGACTTCCAAAGATGGCAGCAGAAGTGCATAGTGCACTGTTCTATGACTGAGTGCTTCTTTTCAGGAAGGGGATCAAAGTGTGTAGTGACACTGTGGCAGAAGAAATTTTAAGAAGGTGTGAAAACTAGACACTTAGTTGAAAGTTTGTACTTGCTAAAAAGGTCTAGATGTCATAAGCACACAGATGGATATTGAGAGAGAAACAATTTTCCATCTCAGTAAGTCATTGTTAATTCAGATCACTCATGTATCAGCTGGTACCTGCATCATCCCAGCACATTTTGAATAGTTTAACTACTACGTATGGTAGCATGAGGCCAGAGAAAGCTTGAACTTGCATGTTGGGATAATTTTAAGTAGCCAGTTCCCATTAGTTAGGTTTTTGGTTCAGCTGATACATGAGTGATTTGAATTAACAATAACATATCAAGATAGAAGTTTACTTTTCTCTCAGTTAACCATCTGAGTGCATGTGACAGCTCCACTTAGATCTATTCATCTCATTGTTCTGTTGCTCCTAGGGTGTTTCCTTGGCCACACGAATGTAGATAGGTAATTCAGAGTTGCCAGTGGGAAAGAGAAAATATGGTATGAACAGTAAACTCCTACCTTTGAAACGAAAATCTATATGTGGAACATTTCACTTCTGCTCACTCACTCCTTCTTACCAAGAAGTTATCAGAAGTGTGAGAAATTTATCTTGGTGACCATGTGCTCTGTCTTTTAAGAGGCCAAGGTCAAGAGCTTGGAACACTAAGTCTGCCATGTTTTGAACTCACAAAATCAAAACTGTTGATTTAATTGAGATTAACGTGGCTGATGGGTAAATTCTGATCTTTGTATTAGGGCTTGCTCCTATTCCTTTCTATTAAAATTGTAATGCATATAGGATTTAAAAGGGGCTGGCAGTATAGCTTGGTGGTAGAGTGCTTGTCTAGTGTGTATGAGGCCTTGTGTTTGATTCCATGCCTTAAAATAAGAACAAGTAAAATCTTAAGTGATTTTAAAATAAACCTAAGAAAATATGGAAGTTTAGTGTTTTGTGTGCATTTCTTGACTAGAATTAAATAAATCCACTTCTTTTTTCTCCATTTTGGCCAGTGAAATCAAGCTCTTACTTTTCCTTGCAAGGCTAATGACATTCTAGAGCCTGGGCTTAAGGATGTACATCTTGATAATCAACAAAAAGAAACCAAGGTAGAGATAAAAGAGACGCCCTTCTCTACCTTACAGTAGTAACAGTAGAAAAGATATAGCTTTGTTTCATAGAGCTTGTTCAAAGAATCTGATGAGGTGTCAAATTAAGATCATTCATAAGAACATCAATCTTCTTGTCCTGCAAAATACTAAAATTTGTCTGAATATTCATAATTTATTCACTTGTTTTCTATTCTTGGAGGTATAGCTGGAACAAAAGAGTTTTGTAAAACTCTTAAGACTTTTGAAATTATTAAATTCTACAAAGATAACATTGAAAGAGAAGTCTGTAATTTTGACTGGTTGTCTCGATAGTTTGTTCCTTTGGTAATAATGCTGTAATAATGTAATGAGGTATGTTTGAATTGCAGAACAATCTGAAGACTTGTAACTTTGCTCTGTCAAGTTAGAAGAGAATCATTGGTACATTTCTCTTTTCCCATATATAAAATGAGATATTCCTATTAAAGTGTTTACTTTCTTATTTTAACAAAGATTTAACAAGGGAAATTATGTGTATGAAAATTTAATATCTAATATATTCTGGAATTCATGTACATATTCTCAGATTAACAGTGTTTTTTCTTTTTCCACATAGACTGTCCTTCATCTACTTGGGTTCAGTTCCAAGACAGCTGTTACATTTTTCTTCAAGAAGCCATTAAAGTAGAAGGCATAGAGGATGTCAGAAATCAATGTACTGGCTATGGTAAGGAACTGTGTCCCCCAAATTAGTAGTTTTCATTAAAAATGGCTTTGTGTTGTTTCACTTTTAACTGGGTTCTTAGAATTAATATATAACTTTTATTCTGTGACACAAAAGCCACAGTTGTTAGGCAATATTGTTCAAAGTAGAGTGACAGAAACTTAGCAACATCATTGTCTAATTAATGTGTGTTCCTGTGCCAGGCATTGTGTTTAAGTACTTCATATTTTACCTGTAAAGCAGTTCATTCTCCTTTAATCAAGAGAGGAAATTAATTCACTTATCATTACCAAGGTCACACAGGTAATGACAGGCAGAGCCAGGATTCTATGTCTCACCAACTCACTTGTTTTTTCCTTGAATCTAGAGTGGTGTTTGTGACTTGCTTTGACCAATTAAATGCAGCTCATGTGACATCCTAGAATATCTGAGGCCCAGACTTTTAGAGGACTAACACATTCTCCTGGAAGCCAAGAGATGAAAGTGATTGAAAGACCAACAAGTTATCAGTTGTGTTAGATGCTGCTGAGAAAAAGGACAAAAACAAGGAACTGATCACTGGATACAGTAATGTCAGTGTCATTCACATTTTGGATTGTAGAAATCTCAGTGGAATGTTTGGTACAAAATCCAGAGTGAAGTCAATTAAAGAAAAAAATGTAGAGAAATAAATTGGAGGAAAATGAGTACAAATAACTTATCTCTAGCAGAAAATTCAAGAGCCATAGAACAGTAACAAAAGGGGATGACGTTGCATGGAAATGGAAATTTTTTAAAGTCAGCATAAATAGCATTAATTTACCTAAATCCTGGAATGTAATTCTTATGTTTAAGCCAACAATTTAAAGAGATTATAGACTCATTGTAAAAACAGGATACTTAAAAGCAAAGTTAATACTCAGCACATAGTATCTTTGCAAATTACTTTCTTTTGATTTTAGTTTGTTGAAACAGGATCTGCCTATACAGCTCAGGCTGGCCTTGAGTTTGTAGTCCTCCTAATGTCAGCCTCTCAATTATTGGCATTACAGGTGTGCACCACCCAATCCTGCTATCTTCCTTGTATTTCAATTTCATAATTTGTAACATGTTATGATTATCAATTTATAAAATAAAAATAAAATACATGTAGGTCTCTTTGACTTTAGGTTGAGGATTCTTCATCATTATTCTGCCTGGAAAGTGCTGAAATGTAAGACTACATAAGCCTACAAAGTAAGACTATAATGAAGAATAGGATTAAAAACTCATTTGCTGGAGCATACACTTTATGTTCTCTGGAAGTTTTTATAATTTCACATAATAAAATATTTTAAATCTAAAAACATATATTTATTTTTGAATGAGGGTTTCACTGTATGGCCTAGGCTGGTCTTGAAACCCTGAGCTCAAGTGATCCTCCCATCCCAGCCTTTCAAATAGCTGATACTACAGACGTGTACCACCATGCCCAACAAAATGTCATTTAAATGTTTAAAAGTTTTTTAAATTTTAAAATGCAAAAAAAGAAAAAATAGACAGTTATACAGAATGTCAAAACAGAATAGGGTATTAATGATGGTTAATATGTTGCTGTTTGCAACTGCTCAGAGCAGTTCTTCCATCTTCCATCGTTAAAATGAAGATACTGTCACTTGTCTCCAGAGATGCTGTTATGACTGTGAGAGTGTCCAGGCATATTGTTGTCTTCAAAGTACTTGTTCAGATTGCCAGACATATGCATGAAAAAATTATTAAACACTGAAAGCACAAACTCTTCTTTTTTGTTGGGCTAACAGAGATTAGTAGTATAATCTATCATATACCTCTTTCTTTGTCACAATATCTCTTATACATTTTTCACTCCACTAACTCTTTCAGTTTTTTTATACTAGAGAGATAACATGTTGTTACCCATATGTATCCAAAACATTTCACCCTTGAGCATGATCTCATGCAACTTGCAAGTTGCATTCACTTACCTACAAGAGCCTTGAGTTATCCTTCTTTATAGCTGAGTGGCACCCCATTATATAAAAATACCACACCTTTCTTATCCATTCTGTGTTTAATGGGCAAGCTACTCCTTTTTTTTTCGTGGTTCCTGTCACATGAAGTATTGTTTTCTCTCTTTTGACTTTCAGTCTATGAATTTCCTTTCAAGTTAAACATGTTTCTTGTATACAGCATATTGAAGGATTTTGTTTCTTGATCCACTTTGCCTCTGTTTCTTTTTATTGACGAATTGAGGCCATCTACATTAATGGTCATGACAGATATGTATTTGCTTGTTTTTGTCATGTTATTTTCCTGCTGTTGGTTCCCTATTGCTCCCCTCTGCTTACTTACTTGCCTTGCTTGGTGATTTCTTTCTGTTGTTGTTCTTAGAATTGTGGTCATTTTTCTCTTTGTAGAATATCTTTCAGTACTCTTTGTAGTTGGTTTGGTGGTCATGAGTTTCTTCAGCTGTTCTTTGTTGTGGAAGTATATTATTTCTCTATTAAATCTGACAGATAGTTTTGCGGGGTACATCAGTCTGGGTTGGAAGCTGATTTCTTTCAGGAACTGAAATATTTCAAGCTTTTCTTGACTTGATGGTTTGTGTTGAGAAGTCTGCCATAATTCTGCTGGATTTTCCTTGATAGGTGATCTTTTTCTCTATCAGCTTTTAATATTCTGTTCTTGTGCTAAATTTCTTAGATCTTGATTATTATGTGTCTAGGTGTAGATTTATTTTGGTTATGGGTAGTTGGACCCTATGTGTCTCGCTTATCTTTATGTGAGGTCCTTTCCCTGTGCTTGGGAAGTTTTCTGCTATTACTTCTGTAAATAGTCTTTTTATATCATTTGTGTTGACTCTTGCTTTTTTTGCTGACACCTATGAGTCTTAAATTATTTTTCTTGGTGTCATCTTGCATCTATTGAATTGTTATTTCATGGTTCCTTGTTATTTTAAGAGATCTTTCCTTTTGTGATCACTAGCCACAATCTGGTCTTCAAGGTCTAAAAGTCTATTTTCAGTTTTGTTGAAATGGTTTTGCCAGCTTTAGTTGGATATTTAATTTCCTGTATATCTCTTTGAATCCGTTTCATTCATTCTAATTCTATCCTATATATCCATTTGTTTCCATCATTTTCATATGTTCCTCTTTTTATTAATCTAAGTCTTCTTTATATATGCTCAGCAAGCCTTTCATTATGTTTGTCATTTCTTCTTCTACATGAGATACTTCTGATCTGAAGTTGTTTCTTTTTTCTTTTCTTTTTTTTTTTTTTCACCAGAATTCAAACTCAGGACCTTGCCCTTGCCAGGCAGGCATAAAGTTGTTTCTTCACTTCAGTTGCTATTATTTGAGACATTTCAGATGTGCAATTTCCATTGTATTCCATGTCTGTTTCCTAGACTTGTTCTGTGTGAGCTGCAGGTCTGAGATTGCATTTTTCTCCTTAGTCTTGACATTTTCCTGGGTTCCTCTGAATGAGCCAATTGTGAGGTCCCATGTGCTTCCCCCATTGGCTGACCCTCTGTGGTATAGGCAAATGGGACAGGCACTTGGGTTTTTCCAGGGAGGCAGTAGAGCATAGGGCAGGCTTCTCTGGACCCAGGCAGTTATACTGAAGCTTCCCTGAAGGTGGGCAAGCAAGGGTGTGACTGGCTGCTTCTCCCAGCTTGCACTGGCTACTGGCAGGAAGATTCTCTCAATGGCTAAATGTTTTTTGAGCCATCAAAAAACTTGTATTTTGCTTGTATTGCCCTGGTTATCATCAAATCTAAGTTCTGTTGCCTTAGCCTCCCAACAGCTGGGGCTACAGGATTACGCCTCCACACCTAGCAAAATTTTTTCTGCAAGTGCTAAGGACTGAAGCAGGACTTCACATATGCAAAGCACATGTTCAACTATTAAGCTATATCTGCAGGCTTATTTTTTGAAAGGTGTGCTTGGAGTAAATGCAGTTTATGTATTTCACTCTTTGGCCTGAAGTACATGCTTTTGTTTATCCTCTAATTGTGATGTTCCTTACCTCGAACTAAAACTATGTGGTAAGTTCACGTCTTGTTTCAACAGAACTATATAAGCTGGTGACATGAGATTCCTCAGTTCTTTAAAGATACTTTTTAGGAGACTTCAGTGTCTCTTTCATTTCATTAATTGTTTTTCTTAGGCATATTCACAAGTCCAGCATTCAGAAATGCTCTTTACCTTAAAAAAATTCTGACAACCTATGACTATAATATTTTGGAAGGTAATCAAATGTTGTGTACAAAACTGTGTTCTACTAGACGTAGTTTAATTAAAACCATATTTAATGGTGAAATTCTAGCATAAAGTTTCCAGTATATACTATTTTCCTTTCAAAAATTCTTACCTACTAAATGGTGAACATTAGCTATGAAAAAAAAGAAAATTTGATATACAAAGAGTTTTGTTTTAAGGCAGTGGAATAAAATAATAGCAATTTTGCGGGTCTAACGAGATTTTTTAAAATGAAGTTTCTCCTATAATTATTTTCTGTCTTTTAAAAAGAATTTCCATATTAGACATAAACATAATTTCAATAATAAAAATATTAGAGGAACAAGCAAAGACTTGTTCCTATATTTGTGTTAACTTGTATGAACCACATCAAAATTCACTGTCCAGCTTTGTTTCAGTTAATCAACTGTTACTATACAGGAGGAAAAAGTAATACTTGATTCAAATGTTGTTACTTCAACAAAGCAAAACTAAACTAAAAACACTGTTGTGGCTTGTTTGAGTGTCCCCCCAAAGCCTCATGCAGTCATGGAGGCAGCTGAGTGTAGTGTTCATGATTGGTTGTCTAGCGCTGGGATTGACAGTGTGAGTGCTGCACCTGCCCAGGGGCAAGTAGCTGGCATACATTATAAGAGAGAAAAGGAGGCTTGCTTTTTCTCTTTTGCCCTTTTACTTTTGTTGCTTGTGGCTGCCATGAACTGAATGGCTGCCCCTTAGCCATGCCACCCTGCCTTGGAGCCAGCTGACTATGGCTGAAACCTTCAAAAACTGTGAGCTAAATCAACCTTTCCTTCCTTAATTTTGGGCATCAGATATTTTGTCTCAGCACCCAGAGAAAAGTAAACAAGACAAACACCAAGCAACTCTGTGGCCTGAATTTTGAGCGGTTGTTTAGAAATGTATTAGCTCTACTTATTGAAAGAGACATTTTAAAGTGTGTATACAAATTTGTTTCATGCCTAAATTTGTTTTGAAATTTGGGCCTAAAAACAGTATGTCTTTTTCCTCTGCTAAAATTTATAAATTAGGCACAAGAGCCTGGGTTTAGTCCCAACCTTGAAAAGAAATTTAGACTGTCTTGCTAATTTTATTTTCTGCTGAGCTCCAAGAGCACTGAATTACATTCCCAGCCCCTTTACATTTTTAGACTTTGAGACAGGGTCTAAGTTGCCCAGGTTGGTCTCAAACTTGAAATCTTCCTACCGTGGTCTCCCAAGTGGCTAAAATTTACAGGTGGGATTTGTAGCCACCATTCCTGGGTATTTGATTTCTTATAGTTCCTCATACATTTTTAATAATCCATTTATTTGATTATCTTGCATATTTGCTTCCACTCTGGAAACATCCATTTCATAAATGACTCAGAAAACCAGCTAGTTAGGAAATTACTTATTTTGGGCTAGAGTAGTGCTTTGTTTCAGGCAGCGAGTCAGCATGAATTGTGTTTGCTGTGTGAAGAAAAATCCTAAGGAATATTACAATATTTATATTCAAAAAAGTTTTAAAGTCATGCAAAACCGTGTCTTAAACTAATCATTGGGGTATAGAACGTAAGTCATCTGTTGCTTTTCGGACTGCAGAGAGCTGAATTTATAATATTCCCAGTGCTTTGTGCCAGTTTTGTGCTTACTCTCTTTTCTTCTGCTAGTAGTATTCATCATGAGAAGCTAAAACTTACTTTGCAATATTTATATTTTCATTCTTTCCCTTCCATACTATAAGCAAAATCATAGGCCACAGGGAGAAATAAAGAACCAAATTACATCTCAATAGGTAGTATCAATGGTGATGCATTGCTAAAAAAATTTGAATATATGCATTCTTTGGGGATTTATGCTGTCACTTAACAAAATGAAAGTATGTCAGATTGCCTGGCATAATAACTTGAGTTTATACAGTTTTTAATTAGATTGCAATGTTAAAATCTTTGAAGTTCCATTGGCTGCCACAAGGTCAGAAAAAAGGATAAAAAACTCATCTCTGGATTATCAAGCCTAAACTATTAACATAAATATTTCTTTTGAGGATTTTTCTAAAGTGGCATTTTGGTCACACTTCATTAGTAATTACTAGGATACAACAGATTACAAGTCTATACGACATTTAACATACAGGGGGTCATAACAGCTGGAGCTGATTTTTAAAAAGCCATCAGATTTTTTAAAAATTACAAATTCAAGAGAACTTGGCTGAATTCTGACTTTGTATAAAAGTACTGAGTATTTTAAAGTTATATATTTTTCCTTTAAAAGTTACTTTCTCATGACACAATGCATGATCATTATAAAAGAAACTTAAAAATATGAAAAATTTTTAAGTCAAAAACATTGCAGCACCCTAAGGTAGCCATTGTTAACAGTTTGGTAACTATGCTTCTAGACTTACATCATGACAATTTCCAATCTTTCAGTGTCATAAACAACATATGACAGTTGTGCGTATTTATAATTTGTGAACATAAATTCAAATTCATATATTGCTTAAAAATGATTTTATCTGAATATACGTTATTAAGGATTGCTGCATCAAAGATATCTTAAGAGCTTTTGATACATCCTGCTAAATTCTTTCCAAAAGTTACACTAGTTTTTACTGAGTAGCTGCTTACTAGCGCCCATTATTCTACAAAACTATCCTGCAAATCCGAAAGTCTGCTTTTTATCTTTTTAGTAGTCAGATTTGAGTCGTCACACATTTCTTGTAATATTTTTGTGACAGTAAATTGTCTTAACAGTGTAAGATCATTTTTACCTGTTGAAGTGAGCTTTTAAAAAAAAAAAGAATTATACCTATCCTGTTTCTGATATCCCTCTTTAACATGATGGTATGTTTTGATTTTTAGCTGTTTTGTCTTTCCTCCTGTAAACTTACTGATTTTCCAAAAAAGGTCTCCTTTAAAAGATGTAAAGGTGAAATGTACATAATTCATTATTTTATATACCTCATGATTTTAACTGATTGTGGAAAATTCTTTTTTCTCTCCCTCTAAATAATTTAGGAGCAGACATGATAAGCATACATAATAAAGAAGAAAATGCTTTTATACTGGATACTTTGAAGAAGCAATGGAAGGCCCCAGATGATATCCTACTAGGCATGTTTTATGACACAGATGGTAAGTGATATTTACCTTGTGAGACACAGTTTTTCATTCTTTAATGTTAATAAAACTTAGGGCTTTTCAATTCTTCAGCTCTCTAGATCAAACTGTTGTTTCCTGTGGCTCTAGGTATTGCATTTTCAGTGTGCAATTGTAACATGTACCATAGTATTGCCTGGAGTAGTTCAGTGTTTCACAAATGAGAGATACAACTGATCCTCCTGTCTGGATTAAAATATATTCTTATGTACTTTTATAATATGGCATGATCATAAAAGTTAATATTAGTGTCACCAGTTATAAAGATAAATTACTTATAAGGTTATATAATGTAAACGTATTTTTCAGCACTACAAAAAACTAAATGTATAAACATTTTTAAATGACATGAAATTATTAAGGTTAGTATAAAGATATAAACTTTAAAATTTGTTGTCATGAAAGCACATATTTTTTTGAAAAATGGGATGTTTGAGAACCAATAGCTGTTTAATCTTTTCAAAAGCTTGTCTCTACATATAGACTAAAATTAGGAGACTATATCTCCTAATTTTAATCCTTCAAACAAAAAATTGATTCACCTCAGTAATTTCCCACACTTGTAATCCAGTATCTTTAGTTGTTTGTTTTTAAATAAATGAATCAATCCTTTTACTAGAGGCATATACCTCTCATTGTATATTATTCAAATATACTAATGCATGAAAGGTCACCTCATCTTGTTTATGGATATTTAATATCCCTTATCCTTCCTGACTTTCAAATAGTATATAAAATATAAAATATGTTAAATATTATGAAAATTATAAGAAAATAAAACATATGAAAATATTTTTGAGTTTTCCCTCTTTGTTGAGAGACAGCCTAGTGTGCCTTGAGTTTGTAACTGTTGAATGGGTAGGAGTATATCCTTCCTAACATATTACTCTGTCCCAGAGGAGTTTAAATTATACTAGCTGCAAAAGAGGATGAGAGCCATGGAGAGATGTCATTCCACTTCTCCGGCTGCAGCAAGGAATAGAGCTGGTTGAAGACAACACTGCCCTCAATAAGGTCAGGCAGATTTAGCAGCCTTAATGGACAATGAAACAGGAAATAAATGTGCGCATGGGACATATCTAAAGGCACTGCCACATTTTAACCCCCGACAGCTCTATACACACATCTGTGCTACACCAGTACCCCTTCACACCATATTTTATTTTCTGAAGCATTGCTGTAGGATTCACGGTCTAGATTTTGCCACTTGCCTGGGTGTGCAGCTTTACATAAGCAAAGTACATTATTTGGCAGGCTGCAGTTGCATGGTGAGCATGACAAAAGAATTCATCCACATGATAAGGTACTTACATGACCAGCGCATGTCATAGTACTCTTTCACAGAACATGAGAAACCCAACATAGTAGGTACCAGAAGAGTTGAGAACTGGATTCTGTGGTTGAAATATCCTTTCACTCTTTAAAATTGTCATGATGTTGAAAATATCCCCTGACAGAGGCGAGCTTCAAGTGGTTTGACAATTCAAATATGACATTTCATAACTGGGCAGACCAAGAAGATGATGATGATCTAGTGGACACCTGTGGTTTTCTGCATACCAAGACAGGTGAATGGAAAAAAGGAAATTGTGAAGTTACTACTGTAGAAGGAACACTTTGTAAAGCAGCTAGTAAGTATGGACTGAACGTTCTTTTCCATTCTATGAGGGGAAGGGAGAGTAGGGTAGGTTTTCAAACATTTTTTTGTGGAGATTACTGTGTCTCTTTAAAAAGAGAAAGACTTCAAAATTAGTGTGCATTGCCGGCAAGTCTCTTGCAAATCAATGTATAATTCTTTTACATTCCAGAGGCTGGGTCAGTCATTTGAACTAGGTATCATTTAATTCTGTTTAAATTCCTGAGATGTCCAAATTTGTTGTATGTCTCAAAAGAACTGTAACCTCATTGCATGTGATTTGAGAAGTGGTGAGGGTAATCGTGTAGCATTCCAGAATTTCTGTATTAATTTACATGGAATTAGAAATTAGATTTTTTTTTTTGTACCAGGGATCGAACTCATGACCTCATGCTTGCCAGGCAGGCGCCTATGCCACTGAGCTAAATCCCCAGCCCAGAATTAGATTCTTTATAAGAACATCCTTTGTTTAGGAAAAAAGAAAAACACTGCAGTAAAAATACATATATCATGATATATTCTGAAATCTCAAACACATTTTTCTCCTGATCCATCTGAATATATTTTAATAAGCAAAATTCTTATTCCATCCATCCACCTACACACACATACACATATTTTTGTTTTGTTTTGAAATTTTGCTGTAATGGAAATTGAACTCAGTGCTGGAGGGTGCTGGAGAAGCACCATGTCATTTAACTTCATCCTGAGCCTTAAAAAAAATTTTTTTTATGATAGTGTCTTACTAAGTTTCCCAGGCCGACCTCAAACTTGCAGTCCTATGTCAGTGCCCCAGGTAGCTGGGATTGAGGCATATACCATCATGTCTGCCCTCCAGAATATTTTTATACAGTGTGTTAAGCACTGTGTAAAGTTTGTTCTTCAATTCTGAAGAGTAAATCTACTCAGTAAAAAAGCAATTTCAAAATATGAATTTGGGACGCATGACACATGACACAAACCAATCCTTAGTATTTTTTACTTCAACTGTAAACCAAAACAATATATTTGGCTTTGATTTTTTTTAATATCTAAGATTACATAAGTTTTTTATACTTGCCAAAGTGAATTTTACATTGATGTAAATATTTGTCATAGTTTAACAGTAGTAGCAAACCAACTTCAAATATCGGACTTTAGAAAAATTAGTTCTTAGAACAGTAACTTCAAAACATCAGAAACAATGAGCAAATCTACACTAATGAGGTAAAGTCACAGGTGTTCTTTACATTTTCAACATCAGGCTGTCCAACTAGAATCCTCTTATTTTCCTTATCTAATTGTGTTTTTGTTGAGTTTCCTTATTTTTTCCACCAATCAAGTCTAATGCATTTTGCTAGGCCTTTATATTTGTCTTCAAAACTAAATTTAGTAGTAATTAGGAGTATTAAGCCAATAAAGTGTTTATTTTTAATGGCTGTGTTCAATGTCTTATAGTAAGCATATTTAAAATTTTTTAAATTTTTTTTTGTATTTTAGTCCCATACGACAAGAAATACTTATCAGGTAAGTAGTACTGCAGTTTTTTATTTTATTTTGTTCTTGCCTACATTGCCTACACTGCCTATTGTTAAAATCCTGGCATGCTAAAACTCTAATATAAACCCCTTTTTAAGATTATACAAGGTAGTACTTTTGTACAAAAGTAGTCTATTTAGTATAACTTGACATTTTAAATATAACCACAAGTTGTGCATGAAATGAAGCTTTTTACACTATATTCTATTTCCCTGTCAAACTCCATTACCTGTTTTTGTGGATATATCTCAGCATGTTTTGTTTAGAAGTTTTACCTCATAGTTCCAAGTATAATTCATAAAGCATAACGGTTTATTAAATATGTTTTTAAAGTTAGGTAATCAAAAAAATCAAAAAGTCAAAATGTTTGTGAGCATTATCCCAGCATTATCCTATTGTGTGTTTTCCCTTGAGCACCACTTAGTTTTTCAATCTTGCAGTGTTTCTTTTGTTGATGCTGGAGATACATGACTTACTGTGCCCCTTTAATTCACTAATATAGTTTAGTACTCTCTCCACATCATTTCTGACATGTATCTGTATTTCTTACATATATCTGTATTTCTTTTTTACAACTCTATGCTCATCCACTGTATGGAGGTTATGTATATATTTAACACATGCAAACAGGGCTTCAAACTTCCATTAGTTTCCACTATTGTGGAGATGTAGAAATGGTGGTCACTGTGGCAACTCTTCAATTAAAAATTGAATTACCATATGACCTAGCAATGCCTCATCTGCATGTGTTTAAAAAAAATTGAAAGCAAGGACTCAAAACATGTTTCTTTTTTTTTTCAGTCTATTTAAACTTTAATTTGTGCATTTGTGGTAATTTATGACTGCAAAAACACTTAGAATAACAAATAGGCACATTTCATTTGAATGTATAGTGTACCATTCTAAAATATCCTAATTTCCTTACAAAGTACTTGAGCAGTCACATACACATACAGTAATAGCAAAATATATTTACTCTTAAAATTTTTAATTTGACATATATATATATATATATATATATATACTTTAAACTACAGAAAAAATTAGTGCTTTCTTCAGCTTGTGGAATATACCTTGCCCTCTAATTTTTTTAGTGATTGACTTCAATTAAAAATTTCTGTACACTGTGTAGTTATAAAATGCTATGTCAGTTTTTAAAATGCTTAAAGCCCATTGTAGACATTGCTTTCTAGGCATATTTGAGAACCAGACAGGTGAGCAAACTATACCTCAAAAGTATTTAGTGTTTTAATTCTGTTAATGATGCTTAAATTAAAACTAGAAAATTATGCTTACATCTCCTATTGTCTTTTCCCAAGGAAGCTTAACTGGCATTTAAAAATAACTTTAAATAACATATTGTTCCTCTCATTAAAAAATTTTTCTCCAAAAGTATCTTGGATAATAATTTTAAAGGTAATATGAATTACCTCTGGACAGTTTTAATTGTTTGCAGAGTACAATAAAAACATGCTAACAATGCTGAAATATTTATAAATGCTTTAAGCTCAACTTTTCACAAATCAATCTGTTTTTATAAGATTTAAACTTCAATAATTTTTAAGAGATGAGCTCACTGTGATTAAATGGTTTATTCAGCATGGTTAGTTGACAGCTTGTTATTCCTGAGGTATAATGACCCTAACATGCTAAGCACAGGATCAAAGATCTTAAGAGAAAACAATTAAGACATGGACTAGGAGCAAAGTAAAACAAAAACTCCAAGCAAATGGAAAGTCATGATTTGCAAAACATATACTGTAAAAGTGTAAAAAGCCACAAACGGATCCTCTTGGAGAATTGTAAAAAATATTTGATCAAATTATTTTTGAGACTTTTGAGGTACAGCTTTAGTGTTATAATTTTTTTATAAAATGTATTGTTACAATACATTACTTTTGCCCTCAGTAACTGCCAATATAAAATCTGGCTCCAGTGGCCTAAAATATACAAATGCACTTAATGTAAATGCTGGAGTTTGAGGTGTCTGCCTGGCCACTGTACAAAAGTGATGCAGTGGTGAAATTAAATCAGAAGCCTACATTACAGAATACAACTTTCACATATACTGTTCACAGGATATATACAATGATAATTCCTATGATTTAACAAAGATACAGTTTGCTTCTACAGCAGACACAAGAACAAATAAACTAGGCTGGTAACTGTAGAATACATATCAGAAAAGGGACAGTCAGCTCACTGACTGGAAAACAGGACTGAACATACTGGGTGTCTAGACTTTGGGAATGCATACAGGTAACACAGTATTTTGATTCAGGCTAATTAGAAGTCCTCAGTCTAATGTTTTAAGTAAATGCTGATGTTCCTATTTCAGCATTAATAAACAAGAAATTGTTTGGCAAGTAGCTCTGTTGGATCAAAACATGTTTCTAGCAGCATTATTTCCAATACCCAAAAAGTGGAAGCAACCCAAATATCTAACAGACAAATGAATAAATGTTATTTATACAAATGATGGACTGTTATTTGGCCTAAGAAGGGAAAGAAATTCTGACCTAGGGTCTCTAACATGGAGGATGTTAGGTTGTCAATCACAGACAACTGTGTGATTATACTTGTGATTTTACTTAGAGGCACTTAGTCACATATAGATAGAAACTATAGCAATGGTGGTAAACCTTTCAGAGCTTTCCGTAACAAGCAGCCTGCTGCGGCATGTGTGCCATAGGTCTTGAACTAGAATGTTTGTAAGAAGTGGACAAGGGAGTTAATTGGTAGTTTCAATTTTATGAATGGTGGCGATATACCTAGCTTATTAATGTACTTAATGCCATTGCAGTATACATTTAAGATGTTTTGCTTGATGTATTTCAGTTAAATTTTTAAACAAATCAAAAAAAGCAGCATAACCATGTT
The DNA here is from genome assembly GCA_004027295.1 of Dolichotis patagonum. Lineage (NCBI taxonomy): Eukaryota > Metazoa > Chordata > Mammalia > Rodentia > Caviidae > Dolichotis > Dolichotis patagonum. The sequence continues at coordinate 67,543 of PVJX010005621.1, read as the reverse complement.
ATTTCAAGATGTAGCGACAACACAATTGTTACCTCTGAGGAATGAATACCGAGGATTTTAGTAGTAGGCAGTTCAGTTATGTTTTCATTACCTTTCTGAACCACTTTTGCTATGCACACATACACACACTTTGGGAAAAATATTGTCAGGAATAGTTGGAAAGACTTGGCAGTGTTCAAAAGGTCTTTAGATTACAGGAGTATTTTAATCTTTAAACTCAGTAAAATATGTATGTAAATCTGTATTACCTAAAGATGGATGCATAATTCAATAAATACTAGGTGCCTGGCTTTCTTCTTAAGTCACAAATCCGAGGCAACAATGAGCAGAATTTGCCTTCAAGTTTAATTCTAGTGGAAAGGGTGAAACGATAAAAAGTGTCAGATGATGATATATATAGTATAGGTGAAAAAGACAGAAGGATGAATTAGGGAGAAGACAGGCTCAATGATAAGGCCATATTTGAAAAGAATGAAGAAAGCGAGTGCCTCCTATACAGATAAGCATTAGGCTTAGTCTGACTTGTAATATCTAACAGTAGGGCAAATGAGTTGAAAAAAGGTATTGGCAGCAATCTTGCAAACTGGGAAGTTTCCATTTATATAACCTGCAAAGAATATTAGAAGAGAGGGTTATACTAGGAGGCAGAGCCTGATGAGCATAAAGAAAGGGGAAGTTAGCCAAGCAAAGTTCACTGAAAGTTAGTGGACATGATCCAGAAGTCAAATCTTGAAGGGTAAGTATAGTAGGCATTACAAAATGAGAAAAGAAAGGCTATCCAGGTGTATGTATCAACATTAACAAAGATAGGTTTGACTTTTTAGCATCACTTAATTGAATGCATTTGGGCAAGTTAAACCAGTCTGAAATATGCACAGTTGGCACTCAATAAATTATTTGTGCTTAGTTCAAAGCTTTATTTTTAAAGTGGATATGTACAGTGGCCCTCACATGGTCACTGTTAGGCACTGACTATACACATAATTATCTAGATTTACATAAAAGACTTGAATAGTTGAAGTCAATCATACAAAGTGTTATTAAGAATAGTATGCAGTATGAAAAATAAAGGAAAAAAGAGAAGCGTCAGGGAAGTCAAATGGGAAAAAGGTCCAAGGTTGTATGACTAACAGTCTGGATACCTCATCTTGACTTGAGGTGTCCAGGTGTTTATGCCTCAATATAAAGATAACTGGTGACTCCTGCCACAGCGGTCAGAAGAAAGGTTGTGAGAATGGGTTACACAAGTTTGAGAAATTACAGTAAAGTGAAAGATTATGTTTGTAGTAAGTTTTCCCAAGTTTCTTTTATTAGGCTGATTTTTCCTCTTCCTGGCTACATTTTTAAAATGAGAATGTTAGATAACAGCAATTATGTGCTCAGTCAAGAAAGCAACAGGTTTTTCCCTTGCATTTGTGAGGCAGAGCAAATGCAGAAGTACTCTTCCCTTCAGATACATACTGTATATCTTAATTATACTGCCAGTGAATTATCTTGCAATGGACTTTGTCCATATTTCAGTAATAAGTAGCTAGCCAACAAAAAGCCTTGGTGGCAACCTGGCCACAGATCACTTGCAGACTGCATAAATAAGGGCATATATGTTTACTGTCCTACTGCAGTCAGTAGAATAAGGGGTCTTTTAACTCACTGTTATAACTGTGCCTGTAAGTCCATAAATCATTCTAAATTATGTTTTTTGGGTCAAATTTACTTTTTGTCTGTATTTCTGTGGCCATGCAATCAATAATGATTATATGATACATTCATTAATAGACTGAAATAACAAATGTGTCCACATGAGAAAAGTTTGGGCTCTATATTGAAAATACACAGTATTCCTAAAATGAATACAAAATGCAACATACTGTAGCTCTCTGTATTTTAATACTAACAAATAAAAATCAGTAGTAAATGTTTAATTTTGTTCTTATCTGTGAGAAACTCAAATTGATATATGAAATTATACTTGTGCAGTTTCATTTCCCATATATTCTTCTGTGTTTTCCTTTTCAGATAATCACATTTTAATACCAACTTTGGTGGTTGCTAGCACAGTAATTTTGACAGTTTTGGGAGCAATCATTTGGTTCTTCTACAAAAGACATTCTGATTCTGGTTTCACTACAATTTTTTCAACTACATCCCAATCCTCTTTTAACGATGACTGTGTTTTGGTCGGTGGAGAAGAAAATGAATTTGCTGTTCAATTTGACTAAATTTTTCTTTTTTTTTTATTTTATTTGACTAAATTTTTGGTAATCACAGACTAAGACAGCAATTGTCTTGACACTGATTCCTGTCCAAGATTTTAATGTAAAATTTGACATTAAAAAATTACAGCTTTTATGGTACTTATACTAGCAGCAATATTTTCAACAAGTCATTAACAAAAGTCACATGTTTTGGTTGTTAACACATTCCTGCCAGCTTGAACTACTGATGGTTCAAGCCACCTCACAGAGAGAGATACAAATATGGCCCCACTGTGAATGTGTTAAAGCAGGTTTTAGAAAAGGAATAATCTTGTATCTAAAAGGGTTTTAAACACCATTTCAAACAGAGAAACTTTCACTCAAAAGGAATGCCTTAAGTCCAAGAAGCTAATAAAAGTAAAAATCCAGCCTACTTGTTTTAACCTGCTCTACTTTGCTTTCCATCTAGTTGAACCAGTTCAGTTTACAAACACCTCTTTATTGAAGAATGTGATATGGTAAATAAGCCTGATTTTTAAATAGATTCTATACATTTAAATAACTTGATACTGGGTACTTTGGCTGATAAGTCCTCTACTATTTGTATTTCCTTTTATAATTTAGATTTAAGTTATATAGATTTTAACACTATACGCCACATAATTTTACAATTCCATTATTTTTAGACACATTAAACAAACAGAATTTAGCACTAATCACAAATGACTAAAATGTAAAAAAGAAAATCTCTGAAACAAAAGATTAGAGATGTGTCCATCTAGGAAGGAGGATTTCATTTTATAAGTATAGAGGACTGTGAGGCTAAATCTTAATTTCTTTTATGTCAAAACATCTATTTCAGGTCTTTGTAGTTTATTTTTTGGTCAACAGGTAACTTAATTACTGAATCTTGTGTTTTTTGATACTAACACAGGCTTACTTACTGTATCCAGAATATAGAAATTATTTCTTCAATGTCTTTGTTCTAGCTAACAACTATATAAGGTGGAGAGGATCAAACTCAAGAGACATGTACATGCTAGACATTCAAAGCATCCCTAAAGACTCAGAATACATCAAAACTGGCATCTTAAATTTTGTGTTTTTGCTTAAGTAAGGCAACATGAAGGTACCACACAAGAGCTGAACAAATGTTTTAGAAACATGTATATTCGTCTAAGAAATGGGATTTGACATTTTCATAAAAGTTTTGGCTATGAGGTTTAAAGTTTTCTTTGTGCACCAGTTGAAAAGGAAACAGCTCAAACTATGAAATAAATCAATGAATATGTACTTTATTTCCAGCCAAGATTTTACAGAAGACCAACAAATTAAGTAGGGACAAACTGTTCATTCACATTTGAGAAATTACATGGTTTTGATTTAGGTTTTGAGAAAGTAGTTTGTTGCTGAAACATCAGACTTTAACCTGAAACTACTTTGAGGTGTTTTTAAGTATATCCTAGTAGTGTCCATAGGAAAAAATACAATGTTATGGAACACACAACTAATGACCACAGAGTGCAGACTCAGTTTGAATAGGTAACTTCAGTCTGTTTTCCCCACGTAATGAAAAATATTAATCATCATCAAATAAATTTTCAGAATTATTGAGTAACAGTTAAAAATGACCAGGACCAAAACAAGTACTTATATTTATCTATAAAGTAGTGACAACACTAAAAAAACACATTGAAAACCAGTGTTTTAAACTTCGAATATGGGATTTAAAAAGATTCCATTAACTTGCAATTGCAGTAATTTTTTTTCACTGAATAGCATTTGACTGGCAATTCTATACAATTTACAGTTGTACTATTCCTAAAGGAATAGTTACATACTATGGCCTATCAAATATAATTTGCATTTCGAAAACTCAATACAAAAATTTTTCCATCATTGCTAAATATTTTATACTAATTTAAAATTAGGTTTTATTGTAAATGAATTTAGAATTCAAATTAAGTTTGGAAACCTAATATAATGAATGACCTTCCCATTCTTTGTAAGTTTTTTTTAGAAACACTGGAAGTAAGTGATTATTAAAATATGACTGCAATATAAGGCATTGTAGAAGACAAACTAATTAGGTGCCACTTGGCAGTTTGTTTCAAAAGCATATTTTGTCCCCTTTCCTCAACTAGCAAGAAACTAGCACACAAATCTGTTTTTCATAAATATGACTACAGTGATCAGAACACAAAAAAGGGTTGATAGGCATTGCTTAAAAACAAGGGTAAGACTTTCCCACTCACCTACAAGAAAAATATTTTTACCAGTTTATAAACATTAAATTTGCTGGTCACTGTTAAAAAGATCCAGCAGAAGAAATTCAGCAACATTTGAAAATGAATATATATGCACATGTATACATGTATGTATATATATTCATTTTATATACAGTCAATAAATTTCATCGGCATTCCCCCACAAAAGTAATCCATATTTAATTCCCAGTCTTAAACACTTGTTCTCAGATCATCCATTTGTCTTAACTGAAGTTATGCAATATCGTATGTTCTGTTATGGTCTCCGTCTTCTTCAGAATCATCTTCCGAAGCTGTTGAAAGAAAACAAAATAATCAACAATGATTTTGAGGGGGATGAGGATGGAAGTCTAACAGCAATGACTTGTAGTAACAAAAATCTCAACTTAGCATACTTTTCAGTCAAAATGGTAAGTTATCGTGACACAGAATGGTTTGATTATGGGTGATGCCCATCCACAACATCCCCACCGCCACCCCAAAATCTTTTTGTGATGTTATAGTTTATATTTTGTAAAAATGAAAATGCTTTAAAAATGTGGATCAAGAAACATCTTCTAAAAATTGTTTTTGAGATCAATTTGTGTTCATAGTAGTTAATGATATAAACACTAGAGGAAAAGTGAGTTTAAGGCAATTCCTCTCACACACCTGCATAGAATCTGGCTTATTACTGCTGCATGTTTGATGCACTCCATGAAGATGAAAAAAACCTACATAGAATAATAGGTCATGGGTGTTCTTTCAAGCTATGTCTATACAGAAACAGCCCTATTTAGTAAATTAAAAAAGCTTTATATAGACATAGACTAAGTTGAAATAGCTGGATTCAGTAACTAACTAACTATGGTATTACTGAATTTATTCCCATATCTCCAAATTGTCAAAACATCACTTTTTACAACGTTTCTGATCTCCATTTATTCAAGAGTCATTAGTGGCTCAAGATTTAAAGTACAGCAACCCGGAATGTCTTTAGGAAGGGCATAGTAACAAAAAATTACACCTTCTGAAACTGTTTTACATGTGAAAGAAAAAAGAAAGCTCACTAAAAAAAGATACTGACCAGTATCTCTGCTATTATCAAAAGCATAAAGTTGTAATGTACTCTTACTTCATTAATATTACACAGCTGAGAAATAACTGGCAGAAAACCAATTCAGAGCAAATCATAGGAAAAGTATGCCACATTCATATATAAAACCCACTTCTAATAAAATGGTGTCAAATATGTACCCTATCTCAGCTTACAACTGAGATAACCCTATGATTAAATTTTATATAATATAGAAATATCAAGCTAAATTACAACACTGTAGTTTTTAAGGAAATGTAAAATTTTCTATTTAATTCCATGTGAAAATAAAATTGAGTTGGAATTGCTTATGGGGTTTATTTGTAGCACCCACATCTTTGTTACATAACTTTGGGTCTTTTACTTCCATCATTTCCTTCTCTATCACAGGTTAGAAAAAGACACTGTTACATTTTAAAAAACTATTATCTATATGACTATTAAGTTTTTTAAAGTGAAAAATCTGGGGAAAATACTGTATATTACAATTATCACATCTGACTAAGTATAATTTAAAAAGTAAAACTAATGGCAAATACAAGGAATCTGAGCTACAAAAGGGAAAAAAATTGCACTGAATTCTCACTGACTCTTATATTTTCACATATAGCAATTAAAGGTGTGAAATGTGATGCCAGGTTTCTTTTCTCAAATCCTTAAAAAAAAAATCCATGCATTAAAGGAATTTCATGAGGATGAAGTTCTTTTCGATTTATTTTCAAAGGATGATAACCTTTCTCAAAAGCTAAAAAATGTTGTATGTACTACAGCTAACACTCTCAAGTATTTTGAAGATGAGTATATCAAATCAACATCATATATTTAAATCATGCTTCAAAGAGTGTGCTGCAAACAGGAAGTCTGTTTCCTTGGGTGAAAAAGTACAGTAAGTAGAGGTTGGGTGGAATAATCTTGCATTCCCCAGGAGTTGTTCCACAGTCACTAATACCTGTGTGACCACTTAGGATGAAACACCATGGAGGTATTACAGAACTCTGAGAAGAAGGCAAACCATGCAAATAGCTGTAAAGATTTGGGACATGCATTTACCTAAAAGCCCATATAAAAAGTCGTAATGCTAGAATATGATCTTAAGAGATTAGTTACTATTAATAAAGGTCCACAAGGACCTGAGCAAGGAACAAAAACAAAAGCATGTGGTTTTTGGTACAGATTTGGAATCAGAACTTTATTTTTTCTGGAACCATGCGTAAGACCAAGTAAACTCTTTTTATGGTCTAACAAAGCAAGATAAATAAGTTTCTTAAACAAAAAAATCACCCAAAACTAAAAGAGATATAGTTGATTAGTAAATTTGTGTTCATTTTTATTACACGTGCTAAAAATCAAAGCAATCAAACGTAAGTTTTCACCAACGTAAATACTAGTGGTTACAATTTCATCCTTTAAATCCTTTAAATACAATTTTTTAAAGTACGCTGTTAAAAAATAGCATGAATTACCCAACTCATGTTTCCCAAATCAATCATTTTGTTACTGTTAAGCCTATAAATGAAGCTCTAATTTGGCAAAAGATATATATATATATACACACTTAGATTTTGTTCTGTGGGTTTAATTTCAAAAGAAAATTCAACAAGTGTGGGGAGGGGAAATTCCACCTACTTTCGAGATCTTCCATATGTGCCTGAAGAGTTCTTGCAAGGTTAATAAACTAGAAACAATGCAGAAAGAAATACAGTAGTTTACATGTTGCAAATGGATCTAGAGAGAATCAGTATAGGAGATTCAATTCTACTTAAAAAGTCAAACATCATTTTATTTCTTTAAATATGGGTTCTCTCTCTCCCATATTAAAAATTACAACCTTAAGGGTATTATGTAATTATTATTAATCATGTAGAAACCAGTTTCTTGAAATTGGGAGCAGATACAATAAAATAATTTTATCCAATGGTATTGTATTTCTACATAACACTTCAAAAGAACTTATAAAGGGAGAAAACAAACAAACAAGACAAAAACCTGTGCTTATTAGGGTCCAAATTAACTGAAATTTATCTGCCTAAATTTAAAAGAACAACCGTGCCAATGACTCCTACTTATAATTAGCAATATTAATTTTTCTTTTTACAAAGGCATGAATTCAACACTTTATATGCTTTATGTGGCTTATTTAGTCTTGAGCTAAGACACCTTTTTAGAAATCATTTTATAGCATTGGCTAAAGCTAGAGGCTCATGGTTTCTGAGGTACTTAGAAGTGAAGACATCTTTGCTTAACTTCTCAATACTTTCAATAGTTTGTTCTTTTTATTCTCAATGATAATCTGTCAACTGGTTTATTTTTGTAAGCTCCTGTTAATGATAAAATATAGAAAAGTATTTTACTTAGAAGCATTATTATACTCATTGAATTGGACTCTTAAAATTTTTCAAAATACAGTACACCTTAATATAAACTAATTTTTATACTAAAGCAAACATTCATATAAAAATATTTTGAAGGATGTTTTATGAACACAAGATATGAAGTGTTCAGAATATTACAGTAAAGACACATAATGGGCAGGGTGGTAGTTTCTTTTGGGATAGTAAACAGTATTGTTTCCTAATAAACACCTAAAAAACAGCTAACCTAAATATTACATGGCTAATACTGGTTGTTAGCAACAACCAGTCCTTATCTTAAAGTTTGTAACATGGACTCATGTACACTGGTAATCTTTTACAGGTTAACAACAAATAAAGTGAAATTAATTTCCCGTACTCTTTTGCTTTTGGAGTTCAAATTTCAGGTTTCTAGGTGGTAATGCTGAGGATTTTGTTTTTTTAATTAAACATTTTCCTTTAGTGTTTCTCTTTGGTCTCTGTTTTTCACTGAAATAAATCCCAGTTACTTTCAAGAGCAAGAAAATACTTTCTTCTCTAAACAGCTTTATGAGAAAATGATGCTGCTTCTTATGGAAAGAAGACAGCATTTTCTATTAAATCTACAGTATCTTTGTTTTGAGACAGTCTTACTTTGTAGTACAGGTTGGCCTTGACCTCATGATGATCCTCCTGCCTCAGCCTCTTAAGTGCTGGGATGACAAGCATGCACTACCATCCTCAGCATCTACAGTATTTTTAAGAAACATTTAAAACTAAGAGCTCCCCAAAAGAAATAGTATGTGAACATATAAAACCATCTGCTTTCCAAAGCCAACACGTTCTGTATTACATCTTCCCTCTCCCCCACTCAAATTATTACTTACTCGAACACGTGTGCTTGGTTCATTTGTATTTCCCATCATATCAGAAAAGCTTTGTTCACACAAGTGCAGTAACACAACTAGGTAGAGACCAGAGCTGATAAACTCATACTCAGCCTTTAACAGAGAACAGGAAAAAAAGGAAAAGTGCAAAATGAAAAATTAGAACTATGATTGATAGTCACAGTTTACTGATAAACCAGAGGAAATGTATCTAGTTCCTAGTAAGGCATATAGTGTCATTGGCTAAAACAAGAAATAAAAGGCTGCCCTTTACACTTTCCAAAATTTTATTAATGCTGTAAGTCCAAATAGGTGTGAACAGTCTCTAAATCTTTGGAGTTTTCCTTTATGTAATGGTTTACCTAAAAATTTGACTTTTAAATCATCTGAAGGTAGATGAATGTTTTGGTTTTCTAAAGTTCATAACAGATTTCCTTTTACAAGTGGGTAATAGCTATATATATATATATATATATGTTTAAAATTACCATTTCATTTATATTAAATTAATATTACTATAATATCTATTCTAATAGCTCAAGTGTTTGTGTGATGTCAGCTTAAATGCCAACACTACATACCAGAAACAATACAGATAGAACTATAGCTCATTGTTAACATGGAAATTTTAATGGGTAAAAGAGTTCACTGATTCAAAACTGTTTCATCTTTTTCTTCCCGGTATTGGGGATCAAACCAAGGACCTCAAATGCAGGCAAATACTCTACCATTAAGCTATATCCCAGCTCTGTTTTGTTGTTTTGAAGTTATTAATGTCACAAATATAGTGTTATTGCAAATCTAATATGTATATAAGTTTTACAAAAAAATAAAAAGGTAAATTGTGTACTCCTTTTATGTAATTAACTCATCTAACAGTAATTATATGCTCTTAATACTAACTTTAGCAAGTAAATGGAATCCAATGCTGAGAAAATATGAAATTTAGCTGGACCTGGTGGTGTATACCTTTAGTTCCAGCACTCAGAAGGCTGAGGCAGTAAGATCATTACAAATTCGAGGCCAGCCTACACTACAGAGTGAAACTCTGTCTTAGAAAACAATCCAAAAAAAGAGGAAATTTGCAATTATTTCTTTAAATGTTTAGTTATTTTAATAACCTTTAAGTTTAAAAGGAAATCATTACCAAGAAAAATTTTACAAATTTTAAATGGTTATCACTTGTAAAAGATGAAGTCACTGGAAAACAAGGAAATAAACTATCAAGCTAATCTAGTTGTTAGTTAGATTCCACAATTCATATAGAACAAACAAAGCCAGGAAACTTGAAGGCTGTCATTGTCTTTACACTGACTTGACCTAATATTTCTTAACACTTGTGAATTATTTATGAACAGGGTCATGAAAATGCAGCAGAGGCATTTTTATACAATGGAGTACTACTCAGCTATAAAGAATGATCACATCGAGATATTTATAAATAAATGGACACGACTTGAGACCATTCTGTTAAGTGAAATAAACCAAACTCACAAGGGTAAATACCATATAGTCTCCCTAGTATGAGATTTGATAAGAGTATATAAGACTTTATGGTAAGCATGAGTCCCCATCTCACAGCTTCGAAGTCTTTCAAAGTTTTCAATCATCAGTTGGAATGGTTTTATCCTGTTTTGTTTGACTATATCAAACTTGATGATATGAATAGCTGTTTTGAAGAAAACAAAACATTATGACAGCTATTGCTGATTTAATATCATCCTTCTTAGAAGTCCTACCATGCTTTTTTAGTTCTACTACCGTTGGTTCTATCTATCACATTGTGTCTTATTGGAATTTGAATATGTGTGATAGTTTAAACAAATTTTTTTCTTTTTTTTCAAAAATGAGATATTATAGTACCCATTGATCATTTTCTGTTATTCGGTTCAGAAAGCCCCATAATTCTTTCACTCTATGCATGGCTTTATACTATTGTGTTATGTTTGATATTATTGTATTTGAAGCTATGCTCAACTATAGCAGAGTAAGAGATATGGTGTTAGCTACTGTTGATGTCCAGTTGACTTAATGTAAAGTACTGTGTTGCCTATGTTGTCCTGTTCTGATCTGCTCTGTACTGCCCCTTTTTGTTTTATTCTCTTTCAAAGAAAAAAAAAAGAAAATGCAGCAGAAATCCTCCCTGAATGAAAAACCAAAGAGCTGACTTTAACAGACATGAAAGCAGGAGAAAACAGTCCTGAAATCTACTGGTTCTGAGAAAACAGAAACATTTGTATTTTTTTTGCATTATTGTATCTTTCTAAATACTCTTTCCCCCTGTTCTTTAAAACAACAATGCTCAGCTTTCTACACAAATAACCTTAGGATTTAATCTATTTTCTTGCTGAAAGTAATTTTCTTTTTGGACAACTGGTTCATTAGAGTAAAATTATTTTACTGCTTTTAGAATAACAATTATACCAACTGCCTAATATTTCATCCTCTACACATCAAAATAAACTTTGATCTAAATAATTTGTACTTGTGTATTTTGTAAAAAGAGTATTCATAATTTCCACATGTTATTTTAAAAGTAAAGGCAGTTTTAAGAAGACTTTATATTCTATGATTTCATTTATATGAACTATTCCAAGCAGGTAAATCCAAAAAACAGAACACAGACTAGTCACTAGTGGATGCCAGGGATTAAGAAAAAAGAATAAACAGTAACTATTGCCTAACAGCTACAGGATTTTCTTTTGGTGTGAGGAAAATGTTTTGGGATGAAAGAGATGGTGGTCGCACAACACTGTAAATGTATTAACACTAATGAATTGTTCATTTTAAAATGGTTCTCGTATATGAACGTCACCTAATGCAAAAGTGGGTGAGTGTCCATTATTCCTTCGTTAAAAATGTTTTTCAAACACTGCCTACATATTCTAGCTGTCACCTCTTCTTTCATAACAAATGGTAATACTTGGATAGTTTGGTTCTAGAGTTATCCTTTTATTTCCTTAAACACATACCCTTTCTTCCCAGAATTTTCTTAAGCAGGAAAAAATATAGAGCTCTTTATTCTATATTATTAAGCATATCAAACACAGTTCTGGGGAAATAAGGTTGGCATGCCTACTTGGGAACCATTTTCCTAAATTTTTATTATTTAATAGAGACTTAAGCATGATGAATTTTACCTTAGTAAATTTACAACCTGTACATGGACATTTGTCTTTCACTTAGAGAGAAAAGGTAAGGAAAAATTGTGAACACCTAATGCCAAGCAGAAAATTATGTTAAAAATATTTTATTGCTGGAATTCTGACCATGAATTCTTTTCTTCAAGAGCTGTCCTTTAGGCATAGAATAGACACTTACCAAATTAGGCAAAATATACTAACTTGTTCATTTGCATGAGCTCTATGTAGTTCATGAATATCAAAGTCCTCCAGGTTAAGTTGCAACTTCTCTTTACAGAGTTCACAGGTGGTTACAGCCTCTAGTGAAGAACCTTGGGAAAACCAAATGGCATGTAAAAACTTATGAAGTCCTCATAAAATATTTTTCCACATATAGTTTTAGGTTTAAGATACAGAAAATCTTGGAAAGGAGTGCTGGAAAGAAGGGAGATGAAAACAGGGGAGGAGATTATGCTACTGCAATAAATCAGTGATATCTACTAAAATAGTAATCTGTAATGGCTGAATATGTATGTCAAGTCCTGCCCTATGATATTTGAGCCTCTACCCATAATTTAGATGTCTTTTCTCCCTCCCAGATAATCACACATCCTTATAATTGTAGGAAGCTGACAGAAACAATAGAATGTCATCTGCATTTCCTGCTTCCTTCTGGAGTATTCTGACTTGGTGCCATAAAAATGTTTAATGAAGTAGCATCTCACACAACTAGTTATATTCTCAGGCCAGTATCTTTGATGTGATGGCATATACCTACTTTGTGGAGTCTTAAGAAATGTCCCTCCCTGCTCCCTAGGAGAGGAATAAAAAGGATCCACTTTTGTCCCGATAAACACAGTGGCTCCTCCAGGGCTAGGGACGTAGTTCAGTGGTAGAGTACTTGCCTAGCACATGTAAGGGAAAGGGTTTAATTCCCACCACAGAAACAAGCAACAACAGCTCTTTTCAGCTATAAAAGGAATTAAGTCCTGATACATGCTAACAACATGGATGAACCTTAGAAAGATGATGACAAATGAAGTAAGACAGATGCAAAAGGATGAACATTATGATTCTACTTATGGGACATATCTAGAATAGGCAAATTAAGAGAGATAGAAAGTAGATCAGAAGTTACCATGAACAGAAGAGGAAGCAGGGGGTGAGAAGTTAATGGATATAATTTCTGCCTGGGGTGATAAAGTTTTAAAAATATATGTGGGGGCAGATGCAGGTGGACTGCTGCAAGTTCAAAGCCAGCGTGGGCCACAGAATGAGTTCAAGGCCAGCTTGAACTACATAGTAAGACCCTGTCTCGAACAAAACAACACAACAGTGATGATTGGGCCGAGGATTTAGCTCAGCGGCATAAGCGCCTGCCTTGCAAGCACATGGTTGTGAGTTCAATCCTCAGTACCTCCCCCCAAAAAACAGCGTTGATTGCACAATGTTCTGAATGTACCAAGTGTTACTGAACTGCATATTTTAGTCAAAATGGCAAATTTTGTTTTATTTACATTTTACCCTAATTCTTTTCTTGGTTTTTAAACAAGAGTAACCTTTGTTCCATATGCACCCCAAAACTGATTACAATAAGCTTTGGGCTACAATATAGTAGGTAGTGTCTAATTAATCAGGTAGCCTTCTCTCCCATTCTTGTCTATTTTTACATGTTTTCCCAAACAAAAAAATGTCCAAAATTAGAAAAGAGTAATAGGAAAGAGGTTTAAATTCAGTTCAACTCACATTTGTTGAATGATTGTTCTGTACCAAGTAAAAGAGGTTTTGGAGATTCAGAAATGAGTAAATGAGTATTTTTCAGGAGCACATAAAAATCTCATTAAAACAGTAAAATTTACCATAAAGTCCAATATGTCCCCAACAGTAGTAATTTGTGTGCATTTTCTAGAAAACAGCTGAAAAAAGTGTTAATATACAGAAATATGGTATGGTGTCTCAAAATAAGCTGTAGTCAAACTACATCAATTTTCTCTATAATTTGAGCATTATTTACAGTGGTCCCATAAGAATATAAAAAGGGTCAGTGTGATGGCACAACCTGTAATCCCAACACTCTAGAAGCTGAGGCAGGAGGATCACGTCAAATTTGAGGCTAGCCTAAGCAACTTAGTGAAATCTTGTCTCAAAATCAAAAAAGCTCCTGGGCTCAATCTGCAGTACAATCAAATATGTGTATGCTGTGTATTAGTGTGAATGGCAGCTGAAAAATTCCTACTGACTAGTAGCAGAACTATCTGTAGTTAGATAGACTAAGATAGACAATGCACTGAGTTTGTGGAAATGCTGATGTAAATAAAACTACTGTACTGCTAGTTACATAAAAGTAAAATGCATATACTTATATACACTATATAATACTTGATAATAATTATGCTACTAGTTTATGAATTTACTGTATCACTTTTACATCATACTCATAAAAAAAGTTCACTGTAAAAATGGTAAATTGTTTTCCACTGGCAGCAGCCTCATAATTTTGTTTACTGTCTTTTTATTGCAATGTTTTCTTTCCTATTTGATTTGACTTTGTGTTTTGTTCACCACAAACCCTAGAAAAATAGGCTGCACCACACATACATACATACATACATGCACATATAATATAGTGTAGATGTGGAGGACAACTCTTAGTTTGTGTAAACATGCTCTATGATATTTGCACAAGGATAAAGTCACCTAACGGTGTATTTCTCATAACCTATTTGTCATTAAGTGTACAGAGCTTTTCATATGTATGGACAAAACAAAATTTAGGTTTTCTTTTAAGCAGTTTAACATTTTGAAGCTTGTAAAAGGTTTTAATTTTTAAAAATATTTTACCACTGAACTAAATTCATAAGTCCATTTATGTCCTGATTGAAAATATGACAAAGACATTTAAAAGGCTTTATCAAACATTTCATAATGTGTGATTTAGAAACATGAAGAATATGATCATGAAATAAGGACCACATAGGTGATTTTAATATAATTTCTTTTGTATCTTAGAACTTCATTCTTCTCTTCTATGGACTAAAACTTTCCAAAAGTGACTTTTAAAAGGCCATGCACAGCCGGGGACAACTGATTTACTCCTACATTTCTTAAGCAGGGTTCTTTCTATTATATCCCATTTCAGAAAGCTCTGGCTGCATCTCCCCCAAATTGTACTAGACTTGTTTTATTGTATATCCTTGTTTTATGTGTGTATCTGTGAGTTTAATAATCCATGTATTGTAGCTACCTAATAAATGCTGAAATTAATCTACCAGAATGAATCTTATACCAAATAGGGTCTTTGTGTAAGTATGAAAAAGCTTCCACTATTTGATGGAAGGCTCAACTGTTGAAATCTATATATTCATTTGACCATATCTAAAAAAGAAAGTATATATTATGCCTTTATAAACAACTCCATTTATCAGTTATGAATCAGGTACGTAGTACAGTGTTAAAACTGTATCTGTTTGACATTCAGAGTAACTGCATGAGGTATACTTAGTTTCAAGCTTGATGGTACTGAAATCCAACCCCATTTGTAGGGTGGATTTTAAACACCTGCATTTTAAAAAAAGGTCCAGTGGATGAATGTGAATAGCAACTCCTTTAAGAAAGTGTTAACAAGCCAGGCATAGTGGCACACACCTATAATCCCAGCACTCAGGAGGCTGAGGCAGAAAGATAGCTGCATGTTCAAAGGCAGGCAGAACTACATAGTGAGTTTAAAGCTAGCGTGAACTACATAAAGAGGCTCTGTCTCAAAGGGTTAAAAAAAAAGAACCAATGTTCCAAAACGTGCTGAAAGGACAGGCTCAGTGATTGAGTGCTTGCCTAGCAGGGCCTAAGTTCATTTCCTAGCACTGTGAAACTAAACAAAAGCAAGTTCAAGATCCTATAGCTCGCTAAGTGAAGATAATCTAAAACTATCTAACTCCAGAAAGTCAATGATCTTAAAAAAAATAAACTGTATTAACCCTTCCCTTCCACATCAACATTAATAATCTAATTGCCAATGTATCTGAAATTGAGTCAAGTTGTTCTTCATTTTGTTAGTAGTTAACATTGTTGAGTCCTTACTCAATGTCAAGAATCATGCCAAACATTTTATGTGCAATCAACCTCTCATTTAATCCTAAAAACATCCCAGTGCAATGACTAATAAAGCCTGTGAGGTTACTAAAAGAGGCAATACCCAAAAGAATAAGAGGTCTAAGTCAAGAGTCAAAATCCAAGTGCCTGAGAGGCTCAGACTAGCTTCATAAAGGATACTGCTTCCACCCCTCAATTCTCCAAGGCAGCTTTTGCTGACCTACTATCAACCACATCACAAAAGTCACAGGAAAAGTTTCACAATGTCACTCTAATCTCCACTTTGAGCAAGTTACCTAACTCCTCCAACAGATTATGAAAATTAAAATTAGTTGCATTACACCTTACAACATATTTGCCTGGGTCACCACGGTATACGCATCAGACTTTTATTCTCACACATTCATATACATTTATTAATCTTAGCTAATTTCCCAGCTTTAACACCCTACTAGTCACTTCCACTATGTCCTCTGGGACTCAATTTACTAACATCAATAAATTGCTCTGTTGACATATGCCTATAACCCAGCACTCTGGGAGACTAAAACAGGAGGATTCCATTTCGAGCCCAATTTGACTTAGGAAGTCCTCATCTCATTATAAAAAAAAAGGAGGATGTAGCTCAGTGTGAAGAACCTAGGTTCAATCCCCAGAATGGAAAAACAACAACAAAAAACCAAAACAACAAAAACACAGCCACTTTTTTATGTGCTCTCTACATTCTTTTTGAACCACAGTGCTTCCCTGACACATAGTTCTACAGTTATTTTTTTCCCACACAGCTTCCTGTATGTCATAATGAAGACGTGAGGGGGATGGGGCTATGGCTCAGCAGCATAGTGCCTGCCTGGCAAGTGTGAGGTCCTGAGTTCAATTCCCAGTTCGAAAATAATGAAGTGAGAACATACCCCTTTCACTGATGTTTCCAAATCTAAGTATGCTAACATTCATTAATAACTTTAGCAACCGGCTTGTTCTCATAATTCTTATTTCAACATCAACACTGAGCATTCACTTTGGATTCAACATCCTTGCTTCCAATATCATCCCTTCCCCATTCTGCATACCCTTAAATCATTGACTACATTGCACTATCCCTAGCATCTTATCTTATGCATCTACAATGTATCATTCCAATATACCTACTTCTACAACTCTGTTCAATGTCAGTGAGACTCAAAAGAAATTAACTCTACCACTTTCTCCCTATCTACTCCAAGTCTTTATTCACTTTTTAATTTCCACATCACAACAATTATGTCCCAACAGATACTCTTAATTTCCTTCCTTATATTTATCCACCAAAGGTCCTAAGACAAATTAATGAAATCCAATCCATGTCTGTATCTAACATCCTGCAAATTTCTTTCAAAAAACTTACGTTAAAAATGTAAATCCCTGCCAGCCGGAAGTAGTGGGCATGTCTGTAATCCCAGTACTTGGGAGGCCTGGGCAGCTTATTGAGACTTTGTCTCAAAAAGTAAAAAGTCCTGGGAAAGTAGCTCAGTGCAAAGGCCCTGGGGTCAATTGTTAGTTATACACACACGCATACACACACACACACACGCCTCTCCAAGTTCCAGGAACACTGTCCAAAGGCATTACTACAGTTTCCATGTAAGCAAGAATATTTTATAATAAAATAATAAAAATAAATAATAATAAAGAATATTTTAATATTCCCATATCTTCTGACTTTCCTGGAGTAAGCATGTATTGTCAACTGCCATAGAAATACCCAGTGCAATGTACACATGCATGGAAACATGACATTTTTAAACCAGAAATCTGTAAAATTATCAATTTTTTAAAATAAAATTTTTTTGAAAACAAAATTTTAAAAAATGTGTCTCACTTTAAATGCTTTCTTTCCCCTTCCTCCCTTGTTTTCCATCTCTCCTCCCTCTCCTTCCTGTGCCCAGGGCCTTGCACATGCTATGCAAGCGCTCTATTACTGAGCTATATCCCCAGCCCTAAGATCATTTTTATAGACATCAACACCTTGAAATCCTATAATATCCTTAGAATGTTACTTCCTAACCTGTCCCCAGTCAGCTAAAGACCATACATCTGTAAGAAAATTGAAGCGATTACATAGGAAGTCATGCATCATTCTACCACAGCAAGAAACTGATCAACCTACATCAATCTATATAGTAGCTTTATATAAATGAGATACCTTTCTCTTGTTGAAGAGTACTTGTTCAACTTGTGCACTGGATCCCACTTTTTCTCCTTTTCACAGATTATTTTTCTCTCCTATGCATTCCCCAAAAATCTAGCTCCAAATAACACACTTTTTGTGACCTCATCTAATTCTCAAATTCTTGTCTCAAAAGTCCAATCTCCTTGCCAGTAGCCTGGTAAGGTTTAAAACTGCTGTGTCATCTTTCTAATTTTGTTTCTCTTTGCAATCCAGTATAAGTAGTTGTATGAATCCACTGCTCCATAGAGAATGTAGTCACTTAAGATATTCATGCCATCAAATTAAACTTTTATTTTATTTTTCTTATGTTATTTGACTCCTTAGCAACAAAGGGTTGATTATACTCAGATCTTTTTTTGGGTTTCACAACAATAACGACTTCTCAGCTTTCTTCCTACCGACTAGATGCTGCTCCTCAAATCCACTTTCGCTGCTCTCACTAAATATTTGGATGTCTCAGGGTTTTTTGTTCTGGGCCCAATTCTTTTGGTATCTGCTTCTTCCAGATGATCTTATTTGCTTATCATGCTTCAAATGTTACTAAAATTAACTTCTGAGTACTTCTCCCAAAATGTCAAGTCTTGTTCAGCTCCTATTTGACATTTTCGTAAGATTATCTAAAAAGGTCAGAGTATGTCCAAAATATATAGAACTCTTGGTTTCCTGTCACAAATTTGTTCCATTTTTGGGTTCTTCATTTTTGCAAAAGGCACTACCATTTACTTAGTTTGCTGAAGACAAAAATAGGAGCTTCTCCATCTATTACTTCTCTCTCATTCAACTACATTCAATCCATTGACAAGTCTAAGTGAATCTACCTCCAATATATATTGAAGTCTATTCTAATCATCACCATTACTAACTACTACTACATGCTAGCGAGGCATTGTAAACTCTTAACAAATACAACTATAATGGAGTTCCTAGTTGGTCTCCCTGCTTCCACTCTTGTCCCTGACCATCCCCCATCCACTCTCCATAGAGCAGCAAAATATAAATGATTCCATTTCCCTCTTCAGTGGTTTTTCATCAGTTAAGATACAAATCTAAGCTTTAGGTCTCACTTTTAAAACAATTCTATGAACCAGATTTGCGAATCTCATCTCAACTGTTCCATCCACTTATAGGACAGATTTTATAGGCACATAATATCTCATTTAGTTTTCAAAACACTTAAACCATTCTTACCTTAAAGTCTTTATACTAGCCATTTTCTCTGCTAACATGTTCTTCTAATTTTGAAATAGCTGGATCCTTACTAATTCAGTTTTCAGTTTAAATGTCTTCACTCGGGACTGGGGATTTAGTTAGTGGTAAAACACATGTCCAGCATCTCCAAGGCCCTAGACTCATTCCCTAGATTCACTAAATAAATAACCAAGCCAGCTCACCTAAGAAGAGCATTCTTTTAGCAGCCAATACCACCAACATAAGAGCAGGTACTTTGCTCATCTTAGTTTACTGTGCTATACCCTGGATCTAGAATTGTGGCTGGCTCTACAGTAGGTACTCAAAGAACAAATGAATTCCTACAATAGACTTCTCATCCTGTGTTACTCAGTGACACAACAACATGAGACAATAAATCTTCCTCAAGGACATACAGCTCGTAAATGTTGAGTGCATTTCTGTGACTTTTAAAGGTAGTTTGCTGGGTAACACAATTACTGTTAACATTTATAAAGAGACTAACAATCTTTAGTTTTTGCTGAGCCTTTAAAAATATACAAGATACTTTTAAAACAAGAGTCTAAAGTCAGCAATCAATCAATTATAACAAATTTGTTAACTGAAACACATACATAGGTGCATCTTTGGAAACATTTTGGAAACAAAATACACAAAAGGGTAATCTTACCAGAGTTAATTTTGGCCTGTAACCATTTTTTCATACACTCTTGGTGGACATACTGTAAACTTCCTGTGCACTTGCATGGTTCTATCAGCAAATTAGATGATGATGCAGCTGCCATCTGACAAATTCTACATAAATCACCTTCTTCTTCTTCAGAATCCTCTAAAAGGAGGCTGGAAGAGAAGGCATATTTTCTGAACATGCTGTCACAATTCATCTTAGTTTGTCATTTCCAGATCTCCAACATCCCAACTATCTTCCTCTATTTACACGGAGTAGAAAAATGCAAATGCTTAAGAACAATAATAGCAAAAAGTAACCAATATGAAAGACCAATTTATTGAGAATAAAAATTTTACGAATTTTAAAATAAAATGAAATTGGCTACCCTATCATTTACTCTCATATGACTGAAGTAATTTTGTCTTTAGTAGCAGTTTAAAATCCTTACTTTTCACAATGTAAGATTAGAAATCAAAAATTCTGTTTGAAAACTAAACAAATTGATACTGGCTTAGTTTGCATCTCTTTTTGAAGATTAATCTAATACTTTGTCCTTTGTTACTATATTATTACATACAAATTAACCTAACTTTGAGGGAGAGAAATATGGTAATTACTAATATTCCTCAGCAGACTGCTATCAGAGGAAGTTGTTATAATAAGCAAACATTAAAGTCAACACTACCCAGGTAGAGTAAATAATAGATTTAAAAGCAGAAAAATAGTCACACAATAAAATCTACCCTATATAAAAGGAAAAGTACAGTACAATAACTCAGTATCTCAAAAAATGTGTAAAAACTTCATTCATGACCAGAGAACTTGATCTAAACCTATTTTCTTTGTAAAAGTACAGAAAGAGCTAAAATGGTAACTATGCTTCCCCAACAATTCTATTAACATTATTATACCTTTGTGAAAACTATCCCCCTACCTCAGAGTGTTTCCTTCTTGTATTTGATTTGTA
This sequence comes from Dolichotis patagonum, assembly GCA_004027295.1. Classification (NCBI taxonomy): domain Eukaryota; kingdom Metazoa; phylum Chordata; class Mammalia; order Rodentia; family Caviidae; genus Dolichotis; species Dolichotis patagonum. Next base: position 46,544 of record PVJX010005621.1, on the reverse strand, counting down.
TTACTGTATCCTACTTTATATAACAATTATTGTAATACTTAGAACTAGACTAAGATGACAAAATCAATAGCCAAGTTGTGACTATTTGGGTTTTCAACTTTTTCTTGCATCTTTTCACTCCTGCCAGTGACATCTATAAGGTACAGCTGTGTAAAATATTTTTGTATATAAATATCCTGAATCCTGAAAATGAAATAAGTTTTGTTCCAAAATTCTAATATATATGGAATATTCAGTACACATTCAGTATACCTTCAGACTTCAAAAATACAAATTGCCTTTTGAATCTTATTTTACTTCATTCCATAAAAACACCTGAGGTATGAAACACAAGTAAGTGGTAATAAACAAACCAACTTAAGAACTAATACACAGTTATTGGGAAACCCATGGTTACTTATTTCTCATTTAGCAGCAGTCTAAGCAAGGAAGAGGGTAAAAGATTAAGATTTTCCTTTGTATGTCTATACATTTAAAGTTGTTCAAAAAAACCTTAAGCTATGTCTTGACACAATTCACACCGCCAGTGTTTATCTCTTTATTAATTCTTATCCATCTATAATGAGGCAATACTTCATCAGGATATAAACTGTATGGAAAAAATTTCAGGTATAAATTTTACAAAAAGCTACTGTAGAAATAAATTCTGTATTTTGTTCTAATATTACAAGCAAAGAAATATTCAAATTTACCTCTCTTTTATTTTCTGCAGTCTTTCTGGATCTCTTGAAGGTGTACTTTTGGTTTTATCAGTTTTTCCATCAGACGAATTCCAACCTGAAGGAATAATATCTACAGTGATCATGACATTGTCAGTCAAATTATTTCCAAGGGCTGGGGGGACTGCAAATCGGAACAAAGAAGCAGGAAAAATTCCTGTTATCCCTGTATTTCTTCCACCTTGAGTTGAATCTGATGTGGAGCCAACCGCAGAGGCACTGTTGGATGCTCCTGATGCTTGTGTTCTGTTGGCAGTAGCCCCCAGAGGATCACTCTGTGCTTCAAGGTGAACAACTTCATTTGATTCTCTTCTAAAAATACGAGATCTAGATGGTCCATCGGAGGTAGTTATCCTTGAAGATTCATCTCTTCCCTCTCTTCTCCTTCTAGAGAACAAAGGTGTGCATCTATTTCTAAGTGAGGAAGATAACCATGGACCTGTATTTCTACTTTCAGATTCATGGCTAAAGGTTTCTGAATCTGGCTCAGAGCTATGATTCTGGCTAGATGATAAACCCCATCTTCGCCTAAGAAATCGAAATCCCTGAGAAGCTTCAGATGCCCTATTATAGTTAACTTCAGAAGTTGCTGCATTACCCCGAGACTGTGATGTCAACATTCCTGGAGAAGAGTAAGAGTTTTCAGAACTCACTGATCTTGTATTCAAGGAATCCTGACTAGATCTTCGTGAAAAAAAAGTAGATGACATGCTAGAAGCTATACGTGACAATAATCTTCTTGTTGTACGCCTACCTTCATTGTCAGAAGATTCTTGAAATGATCTTTGAGATGAACCAATCCTTTCTGAATTTCTTACAGTTGGGGTTTCATCTCTACTTGAAAAATAAGAAAATCCAGGGTGTGTACTGCTTCGGAGAGATTCTGATTCTCTTGAAGAAAAACTTGATCTTGAAGAATTTCTACTGGAGTCCCTATAACTTGGTACTGTCTGATGTTCACAAGGCAATTGGTGGTTTGTGGATGTATTCAACTGTAAAGTGCTCACTGAGTTCTCTTTTGGTCTTGCTCCCTGTGAATATGAAGAAGGAACTCTGTCTTGAACATCTATTTTTGAAAGGAAGGAAAGGTAACCAATTATATGAAATAATGAGTACTAATATATTTTCATTTATTAACTACTTATAACTAAAATGAAACACTAGGTTCAGACTGAATACTGCTGCCTTAAGAAGAGTTCATTTATTATTATAGAAAAAATATAAAGTGTATTTATTCCTGTTTATGAAATCCAGGTGTTGAGGTAGTTAACATTACAAATTTAAAAGAAAGAATGTTATTAAGAGCTTACAAAAAGCAAATGATGAAGATAAATTGAATTTACTAATCAAAAACTGACATAGATTATTTAAATATCTAACCTTGACACAAATTACAAATAGGTAAATGACTCATAATAATTAACTGCAAAACTACCCTAGGGAAATTGAGTTTTGGAGATTCTTCTTACTCTATGCTATCGGTAAAAAAGTTACTGTATTTGTAAATATTATCACCCTTGCAATCAACAGCTAAGAATTTTTATAATCCTTTGTCTTTTAAGGTAACAACAGTAGTTCTTGACCTGGTTTATCATCAGATACATCTTTCTTTTTTTAACCTTGACTAAGAATTTTGAGGTGCAAAAAAAAAAATGTCAGCCAGCATAGGAGTCGTATCTACATTTCAAAAAAAATGCAAGTAAATTGGAGGTCTGATCTTTCAATGGGGTGAGTAACACTGTAGGATTCCCTTTGTGAAGATGACTGTCCTTTGCTTTTGTTTCTGACTCTTTTATTGTGAACTTTGTTTAGTATATTTTCTCTTGAAGTTAGTGTGACTGCTGATTTGTGACTACTTAAGTCTTTGTACAGTGATAAAAAGACACTGGTCCTAGACCAATTTAAGAAGAAATTGTGGTCTTCTTTGCATCAATTTAATGAAACTAAAGGCACACTCATATTAAAGTAATTCTAAATTGTGCCTTAAAAATGGTCATTTCTACATTTAGTTATTTAAGAATTTAACTAGAAGTAGTCATTAAACTGTGTATGACAGTTATATATATTAATATTTGAGAATATCTTTATCTGCTATGTTACTCTGTACCATCTACATTCCTAAATGAAAAAATTCAAGCAAAAAATTTAAAAGGTAGGTAAAATCTGAATAAAAATAACATATCTGTTTCATTTCTTAAAGTAAAACAATAAAGTTACTAGAAAAAATACCATTCATAAGATTCATTTCATTTATTCCTATATAATATGAACAAGAAAAATGTAACATTAGATAAACTATAATTAATTGTAAGTTGAAACATACATGATGAAGTTGTGAAATCACTGCTTCGGTGACTATAATCCATAAGATGACTAATGGAGGAATCTCTTCTCCTCTCCAAATCTCTCCTGTCTCTCATTAAGTCGGTTCCAAATGAACTAAGTACCATTGATGAAGATCTGGGAACTTGACTATGCCTCCATGAAGAATCTTAAGATAAATGAAGTTTTACTTCAGAGAAAGTTTTTAAGATTTCTGAGGACAGTAAATCTTCAGTAATACAAAGGGAGGTTACTATTATTTATTATGGAAATCCTCAGTTACAGAGTTATAATCAGAAACAAAAGTTAGCAAAATTTAAAAGTATTCAGCAGTGAACTAATCACAAAGTATTTTTCTACCCAACAACATCAGTATCATCTCATTATCATTATCACCCTCATCATCATTGTTGGAGCTGAGGATTGAACTCAAGGCCTATAATATGCATCCTAAACATTAAACACATTTGTAACACTAAAATCTATACCCATATATACTTTCACTATTTCACGTCACTCTCCATAACATATAACAATGTCACTATAAAGTAAAATGATTGTAGATGAAAAATGCAAACTTTGTCTATGGTGCAGAATTTCACAAAATCAGTGAAAGTTACAATAAAAAAAACCTGCCAAATCAAAATTGGAGCTGTCTTGATATGGAAGCTGAATTGTAGGTTACAACTGTATCTGATTTTTAAAAAAAGTATTTTTCTTGGTGGGAATTAAGCCCAAGACCCGTGCATGCTAAGCATGTACTTCTCTACTGAGCTTATATAATACCTTAGTGCCAGAAATATTTTTATAGCTACCATATCTGGTTCATTTTATCAAAGAGTTATTACCCCATTTTGATATAAATTTTGCTAGTTATCTCATTTAAAAATAAATTTAAGGGCCGGGGGTTTAGCTCAGCGGTGTAAGTGCCTGCCTGGCAAACACGAGGTTGTGAGTTCGATCCCTGGCACCAATAAATAAATAAATAAATAAATAAATTTAAAGAATTAAGTCCAAAGCCTATTGTCCCTTAGTTACCTTGAAAGCTTGGTTCTTCCTTTCTATGCCCCAATAACCTCAGCAATTCCTCTCCAACTAAAGGAAAGGGCCCAGTGTATTGAATGCTATGCCTACACATAGTAGAACAGAATGAAAAAACAGTGGCTTTTGTCTACAAAGCTAAGGTCAGTCTGTTCTTACCCATTACACTATTCAAGTATCTTTCAGATGGGCAGGTCTTTCCCCATGGCAATCCTGCCTATCAAAATAGAGGAACCATTTACACTAATTCAACTGGTAATACATAACCATTTTAAGAATTTTATTTCAAAATTGTACTATCAGAAATTTTTCCTCTCTTTACAAAAATTTCATTTCAGTTGCTGGCTAAAATTTCGTTTAAAGATGAATGTAGGCAAAGAAGAAATGTCTTGACAAAAAAAATCTTAATTTGTACAACAAATACATTATGTGCCTCTGAGCACAAAATATCAAGAAGGAAGCATTATGGATAAACCATCTAAACCCTAGAGCAGTTGTGCCAAAAGCGAAACTTGTTATCATTGAAAGCACTAAAAGGTTCACTACCATTGTCCTACAGTAACTTGTTTAATGTCACTCATTTACTTAAGTGACTAGAATCATGACTTTCTAATTCCTGTAAAGGACTCTTGACAATGACAATATTACCTTCAATTTTTTTTTTAATTGAAGAGTTTCTGTATTTTCTGAAAAGAAGCATCACATAGTCATAACGTTTATCAACTCCAAAAAAACTTGCTTAGGAAATGCTTTTTTAACATTTTCTAAAAGGTCTGGCTTTTCTTGTAACAATTAAAAATTTATCTTCTGTAAATACATGGTACTTTTACCACTTGGATTAGTACACATACCAGATATTTTTTTTTCTTCTCCCATAGAAGTGTCTGAACCAGGGCCTCACACATACTAGTACTCTATCACTGAGCTGCATCCCCAGCTCATGCCATGCATACTGATTAAAATCAGATATCCTATTCATTGTAGGACATTTACTCCAAACAAAAAAGCTATTAAACTGTATCTTAGAAAAAAGGTTTTGGTACAAAGTACCTATGCAGCGGCTTTTAAGAAATTTAAGTAATTCTTGGGTTGGGGATACAGCTTAGCAGCACAGCACTTGCCTGGCAAGCATGAGGTTATGAGTTCTACTCCTGGTATCAAACAAACATGAGGCCAGGGATATTGCTTAGTGGCACAGCACCTGCCTGGCAAGCACGAGGTCCTGTGTTTGATTCCTGGTACCAAAAAAAAAAAAAAGAAAAGAAAAGAAATTAAGTAATTCTTACCTGATACTGTATTTAAACCACTTCCAACATTTCTCATAGCTGAGGTAGATGTACAGTTTGTACAAGAAAGCTTAGGTCTTTTTGAATCATGATCACGTTGTTGATTTTGTGATCTTGAACGTGCTCCCTGAGTTATCTCTGACTCACTATACCATGCAGACTGAAACGGTGATGCAGATGCTGATGCAGACTGTAAATTAAACATTTTTTTTAAAGGAACAACAAAATGTTTGCATTCAATATGAAATCTAATCCACAATGTTCTATTAAACCTCTAAGGAACCCCACAATTACCACTTTTCTACCATGTTTTCTTCCTTACATTTTGGTTCACTTTTACCTGCTTATCACTTTACTATACACTATTACTGCATTTTGCTGGTCAACTTAATTTTGATTAGGTCTTCTCTGCAATCCTACAAACACTTGATTATGAAACATGGAAGAGCAAAAACTTTTTATAGTAATTTTTTGTGACTAAATATGTTAATCTTCTGAGATACCTGTTTTCTTTAACATCCCCAAAGGATGTTCTCCCAAGGCAGAACATCCAAGAAAGGCATTGACATAGAAACTGATTATCAATACCCTAAAACAAAAATGAGATTATTTTCAAGTAATAAAAAACTCATTCCTGAGATGGGGATGTAGCTTGGTGGAATGTACCTGTTTAGCATATGGAAGCCCCTTCTTTTGATCACCAACACACATAAAAAAACAAAAACAAACAAAAAATAGAAATGGCTGATTTGATTCTTAAAGTCTCAAAAATACAGTCAAACAACACTAATAATGAATAGTATGCTAACAGTAAGAAATTCTGGCTATGTGTGATAACACATGTCTTTAAACCCAGCACTTCGAAGACTAAAACAGGAAGATTCCTACCAAGCCTGATGCCTATCTAAACTACACACTGAGTGCAAGGCCAGCCTGAACCACACAGCAAGACCCTGGCTCAAAACAAAACAAAGCAAAGCAAAACACAAAACAACAAAAACAAATGAAATCCTAGCATGTAAAATTTATTTACCAGTAGATTCAAGAAACTAAAGTTCATATCTACAAACAGTACCTCCTTGTTTTCTCTTTTAACATAGAAATATATGAACATAAAACAATCTGTAACACAAATCTCACTCATGAACAAACTTTTACTAATTAAGGAGTTTACTCAATAAAATGGATAGTCTCCTTAAATATAAATTTATATAATAACATATTTAAATCACAATTATTGAAACTGTCTTATTATTGACTTTTATATTATTACTTTTTTTTTTTTTTTTTTGGTACTGGGGATTGAACTCATGACCTCACACTTGCCAGGCAGGCACTTAAGCCACTGAACACAGAAGATTGGTGTTTTGGGAAACTGGTAGATGCATATAACATATCTTCTTCATTTTCAATTCATTTATTCCCCCTAACCCTTTTCTCATCTCACCCCTTCCCTATGTATAAGAGTCTACCTTGGAGCTGGGGATTTAGCTCAGTGGCAAAGTACCTGCCTCCCAAGCACAAAGTCCTGAGTTTGATCTCTGGTTCCAAAAAAAAAGAGAGCGAGCGAGAGAGAGAGAGAGAGAGACAGATAGACAGACAGACAGAGACTAAGTCTACCTTATAGTTTTCTATCATCTCTCCTGTATTATTTATTTATTTATATTTTAGGTTTTAAGTGTTGGGCTTATGCACTTAGCCTGACAGTCTCCAGTTCCATCTTTTCATGCAAATGACATTTTATTCTTCTTTACAGCTGAGAATTCTATCATTCTATCATGTACATATACAATTTCTTTATTCATCCATCTGTTCATGGGCATTTAGGCTTTCCCCAGAGCTTATCTACTGTAAATTGTGCCACTATAAATATGGCTATACATGCATTTCTGTAGTATAAAGTCTTTAATTCTTTCAGCTGGTCATATGGTTACTTCTATCTTTAGTTTTTTGAGGTTTCTCTACATTAAGTTCCACAGTGCTTTTTATTAGTTTACATTCTCATCAATAATGTAAGATTCCTTTTTCCCACCATTCTGGTTAGCACTGTTTCTTGTCTTCTGGAGAATAGCTATTCTGATTGGGGTAAGATGAAATCATCTACATTTCTCTAATAGCAAAAGATAATGAACTTTTTTTCCCATATGCTTATTGGTCATTTGTACTACTTCTTTTGAGAAGTAACCAGTTCATTTTTTCATTTTTTGACTGAGTCATTTGTTTTTTGGGAGTTAATTTTTTTAGTTCTTTATATATTCTAGGTATTAGTTCGCTACAAGGAATAGCTCATGAAGTATTTTTCCCATCCTTATGTCACTTCACTCTTGTTTCCTTTGCTATGCAGGTATAGTCCTATAATTTTTTTTTATATCATTTTCTTGTGTCACTGGAGTTCTAGTCAGGAAGTCTCTGTACCTATGGATTCAAGTGTTTATCGTATGTTATCTACTTGTTATCTACTAGCAATTTCAAAGTTTAAGTCTTTGATCCACTTGATTTTATTTTAGTGTAAGATAAGAAGATCAAGTTTGAATCTTTTGCAAGTGGACACCCAGTTTCCCCAGTATCATTTGTTAAAGATGCTGTCTTTTTTCTAGCATATTTTGACCCATTTATTAAAAATCACATGGCTACAATACTTAGTGTGATTACTATGTCTTTTGTTCTATTCCATTGCCCTACATGTCTCTTTTGTGCCAATACCATGTTGTTTTTGTTGCTGCAGCTTTCATAACTTGAAATCCAGTATTATGATGTTGCCAGCTTTGTTCTTTTTGCTCAGAATTACTTTGGCTATTTTGTTTTTTCTGATTCCATATGATTTGTAATATTGTTTTTCTTTCTGGATGAGTTTATTATTGGTAAACAGAAACAGTAGTGATTTCTGTATGTTGATGTTGCATCCTGTCCCCAAGTTCTGAGGACTGACCACAGGACCTGCAAACTGAGCCATATCCCCAGCCCTTTTTATTTTATTTTTTATTCTGAGACAGAGTCTTAGCTAAGTCACCAAATTATCTGTCTGGGCTTGAACTTGTGACCCTTCTGCTGCAGCTCGCCAGGAAGCAGGTATTACAAGTATGTGTCACCATGCCCAGCTTTGGCATCCTATTATTTTTACATGAATTTCTTTTCCCTAGCCAGGTTCTTACTTGATCACACAAAAATTTGGTACATTATCTTTACAATGCTTGGACACAGTTAAGGAATGGAATTAAGGTACCTTTTAAGAAATAAAAGAGAGCTCTGTAACACAGATAAAAAGAGAAAAATGATGCAAGCAAGGTTAAGTAAGAATCCATGTCTGAGTGGGCAGGCAAATGGAAGGACATTACAGAACAGATGATACAAACATATATAATTATAAACCCCCTACTGTTTATTTTTTCTAAAACATTACTATTTGATTTTCTATTATGTTTCAATTTCAAGAAGCATACTGCATTCCTTCCTGAAATGCATTAGTTCACAGTTAATATTAGAAAATAAACTTTGCACATATATGGAAAAGCACAAGATGCAATAGAAATGGGAGAGATCAAGATTACACCAAACCTTTATAGCACTCTTCAGGTTAGCATAAACTTGGCCTCACAAACTTTGTGTACCTAATACTTCACTGAGACACAATCAATGAACTGGAGCTGGTACAATATCTAATCTATACTAACTTGCTTGGGATTGAATCCAGAGCCTCGTTAAATTACTAATTACCCTCAACTAATCTGATAATCATGTAACATTAAAAGTACAATATTTTTAAAAATATGAATTTTAAATAATACGTAACAACAGTGCTATCCTATCATTTTGTGTACAAAGACAGGGAAGTCAGATGAATGAACATGCTATTTAGAAGACAAGGACACAAGTTTTAGTTCTTTGAAAAACCATCCACACTTTAGTGAAATTTATACTCAAACTGAATTTATGTTTTTAAGTACAAAATTTTCCAACTCATTGGAAAATGTTTTATGTAAAGTCATAATCTCTTATCCATAATTCTAAAATCCCTAAGTTTGAAAAATCAAACCATTTATTTTGTTACTATAATATTTTGAATTAAAATGTTACCTGATACTCAGAATCCAGTCTAAATGAAGAGTCTCTTGAATGGCAGTTATCACTTAAACTGCTTCCTCTGCTTCCAGTCATCATCCTAGCACTTAAAGAGCTAGAGGGTGGAACAGAAATTCTTCTTGGAATCCTTGAAGGTTTAGACTCCATTTTTAAGATTCCCTGTGAAATGCAAATTCATGTCAGTTGCCTTTGGGAAAACACTGGAGTCTTTAATTGTGAACCCTCTTTAATCATCAGCTCAAATCAAGAACTATCATACAAGTAACTATATTCAAGGAGGTTACTATGAGACTATCACCACCTCTCTTCCTAAGGGGAGAAGGCTAAAGTCAGCCAAGAGGCCAAGGGGCTGGAGAAATAGCTTGGCGGCACAATGCCTGCCTGGCAAGCACAAGGTCATGAGTCTGATCCCCAGTACCAAAAAAAAAAAAAAAGTCAGCCAAGATTTCCTACTGTCTAAAGTACAGTAAGAGACTTTGAGCCTAAGGCCAATGCCTTTTTCTTACTCAAATATCTCTCTACATAAAGCTAGCTCTCTTCCTATTCTCCATTGTTGAGAGTGTTCACCACTCATCCTATTGTACTATTTCCATATACATTAACACAACATGCTCTCATAAGCCTTTGTAATATAGCCTGGAATGTTCATGGACTTCTTATCCAACTTCTCGTCATAAATTTAAACGCAAGCATCTTTTTGTGTTTACATTCTGTACATATCTTTCTTAAGACATCATACTACTTTGTATTACAAATTATTTATTAGCCTATTTCTCCTTTCTCAGCAACAAATTTCTCTAGTTCAGGATCATTTAAAGTATTTTTAAACCACTGCCTACTACACATTAAGTACTCAAAAAACTAAAAGTTAAAATGTAATGAAAGATAAATGCCTTCCTTTTATTTTCTACTGACAAATTTTTTCAATAAAACAAATACATACTAGCTGATATTTAATGAGCATTATATGTCATGTTATTGTTAAGGGCCTTCTGGTTACTGGTGCAATGACTCTTCAAACCAATCCTGTGATAAGATACTATGTTATCTCCACTTCACAGTAAGAAAATTGGCACCGAGAATTTAAGTAACTTACAGATGACTGCTTAGCTATTAATGGTTACCTGAAGTGCTTTAAAACAATATTAGAATATTGAAAAGTGATATTTTAAGTAAAAAGGTCAACCTATGAAACTATAAAACTATAAAACTAGACTGACTGACTCTAGTGATAAAATGAAGAAAATCATAATAGACAAAATGTTGAATTTGATTTACATAAAACATGGAATTGAGTGCTGTCTTATTGAACTGCCTGATTTTTAATAATATAGAAACAGAATCATGCAATAGGTTCTCTAGAATTATATAACTAAGACTAGCTCATGAGAGTATAAATTGTACTGTGGAACCTAATTAATGATTAAGAAAGAAAACCTATCAAAAACTTTGAGTTAACCATGACAGGTTATATTTAGGTATCTATTTTGCCCATTCTTATAAAAACATAAAATGACACTAAAGAATCAAAAGCTTTAACTATGGAGGAAGGTCTTGAAAGGACTGTGTAAGGCAAGAAATTTCAATGTATACTTTGGAAACCTACAGTAGAAGACATACACAAATACAGCAGACAGAATGAAGACTATTCTCTAAGTACCTAGAAAGAGATAGGAACTGGAAGTAAAGCTTTTAGTCTTAGGATCCTAAAAGGATCAAGATTTGGAAACACAAGGTACTAAAAAATGACATTAAGCTGTAAAATGGTACAACCACTATGGAAAACACTATAGAATAATCATATGATCCCGTAATTCCACTCTGGGGTACATACATAAAAGAAGAATAGGATCTAGCTATATACCTAAAAGAAAACTAGAGTATTAAGGAGATACCATTTTCACAGCAGTATTATTCACAATCAAGTTTCTGATAATAGATGGACAAGCAAAATGTGACACTCAACCTTAAGAAGAACAACAGCTCTGACATATGCTATAATATAGATCAACCCTGAAGACATGCTGAGTGAAACATGAATTTCATAATTCCACTTATCAGAGACAGAAAGTAAAATGATGGCTGCCACACACTAGTAGGGAGTTACTGTTAAAAGAGTAAAAATATCAGTTACTACAAAATGAAGAGCTATGGTACCAGTTGTAGTAATTATTGTACCATTATGAATGTACTCAATGAAAAAATAATCTGCACAACTAAATATAGTCACAGTGCTAAGTTTTATGTTAAGTTTAATTGCAAAAAAAAATTGAGGGGAAAAGGATGATGTATGGGCTTGAAAACAAGTTGCTGAATTAAACTTGTATTTGGAATAGCATAACTCTGTATTCTTCCTAGCTCTGTTCCCTCAAAGTATTTATTTACTGGAAAAAAACAGATCTCATAGGAAATGAAATGCACCTACCTAAGTGTATAATCAGTGCTTCAGAGGTTTAGGCAGGGGTGAGTATAAGGAATAAAAGAAAACCTATATATTCAATTTGGAGATCCAAACTCTCTTTCCTTTTTCTGTAATGTCAAGAGATTCTACTCTTGGATCACAAAACACTACCACCACTGATAAGATTTTAATAATGACATCTGGAATGCTCCCAATTAAAAATCTAGCTTACTACTGGGCCATTCTGTCTCACAGCAAATCCACTAGTTACCAAGTTTCTAATCAGGTTTCTTAGTGTTTCTAATAGAAAAACACCAAGAATAACTAGGTATCTAGGTAAGACTCAATAGAAAGACGAAAGTGAATTGAAGAAAAGGAACTTAGCAATGATATAGAGAAAACAAATGGGAAAAGGGCTAATTGCTTTTCTCAAAGGTATCAAAAATATTCATTTATAAAATAAGAACAGGACATTTGAGAATGAAATTGTGGTATGATAAAGAACTTACATAAATTCAAAATGTTATATTCTTTTAGAAATGAGATACACTGAAATAAATTCAACACACAGATTCAAAGGAAACTTCCCAGAAATTAGAACAGGTAGAATGTGACATGAAAATAAGAGAAATGGTTATGACTATAAAAAATTGAAGAAAATGACCAAAGACATACAGGAATCTTCTAGAACTGAAAGACATAGTTCCACACAGAAAAGGGTCAAGTACTCAGAAGGTCCAAGAAAATAACACCAACCCCAGAGAACAATAAATCATCCTGAGATTTCGGGAAACTAGAAATAAACTGAAGATCCTATAAACTACCACAGTAGAAAAATGGGTCACATACAAAGGAAAAGTAATCAGAATGGCTTAACAACAATATTAAACTCTAAGGCAATGCCTGCAGCACTGAGAAAAGTGTTTATTTGGCTTTGAATTCCAATCTAGCAATTAATGGTAAGGTGAATAGGATATGTATAAATTTCAGATATGCATAATCAATCAAATTCAGAATAAGGTGCTGGGGCAAAGCTGAGTGGTGCATTGCATCAAGGGTGAGACCCAGGAAGCAACTGATCTATACTGGAGAAAAGATCAAAGGTCAAGGAAGAAAAAGAATTCTAAGAAAAAAACCCAGCAATATGAAAACTACACTTCCTTGGCATGTGGCAGAGACGATGGATTGTACAACTGGAAAAACTATGCTACATGCAAAGAACAGGAGACAATGTTAAAAATTAATTTTTAACTTAGGAATACATAACCATTGTTCAACAAAGGAATTATGGATGTATTTGGGTGAATTCTTTATTTACACAGTCATAATAATGTAAAGAGACAAAACTGGGTCAATTTTGGGTCAACTAGGTGGAATGGAGGTACACAGGGGAAGTAAGAACAATGGTAAATAACAAATATAAATACTAAAAGTATAAAAGTGGCCTAATGAAGCATATGGTCACCTAATTTAGAAATTTCTTCTACTATCAGCTTTTAAAGTACATTTTTGTTAAGTCCATACAAAAATTGTTCATTAAAAGTAAATTTTGAGCTGGAAATTTAAAGTAGATATACATTAGGAGAAAGAATATTCATGGTTAAATACAGACATTCAAAAGCCCAAAATGAACCCCCAGCACCAAAAAAGAAAAAAAATCCATAAATGATTTAACAAGCAGTAAGCAATATATTAACTTTACCAAGAAGGCTATGAAAATTCTAAACAGTATTTGTGATCTGAGGGTTTTAAACAAGTACACAAAATACTTTTTGAAAGATACATATCTAATAGTTTTTTAACAACAATGCTTCTTAATCATACCCTTTTGAGTTTACTTTGACTATATTTATACACATTTTTTTTTTTTGTACTAGGGATCGAACTCACGACCTTGCACTTGCAAAGCAGGCGCTTATGCCGCTGAGCTAAATCCCCTGCCCTTATACACAGTTCTTACCTGCAGAAATAAAACTAACCTAGTAAAAAACCTCACAACAAATCCTTTGGGAAAAGACAAAGAGGCAGAATCCTCTGAGAAATATAATTTGATACTGCATGAAACTATTTTTGGCAACTCTTCTATATACACTGATTGAATTTTGACAATGTAGGTGTTGCATGAAAACTTACATAATTTGGTTGCATAAGTTGTAGGTCGAAAGCACAAAATATAGTGAAAGATTTGTATCAGGCCACTTAACAAACTTCTAGGAGGCATTTTTTTGAATTCCACTCATTCATTTAATAGTTTCTTTGGGAGTTTACCATGTGGTAGGACTGTTAATATTTAACAAAGGGATGAGTGTGGGGCACACTGAATGTACTGAGACTGTTTCTCCAAAAAGCTGTAGTCTAGCAGGGAACAATTATAGAAATAATCATAAAACTTAATTTATAAGTACTATAAAGGAAAATATATAAGCAAGAATAACAGACCCCTTAGCAGGGAAAGGTATTTGAAAGTAATTTTTTAACTTTGAAGAACATAGCACAAAGATCTTTCAAAACAATAATCTGAGTTTCTTCCTAATAGTTTTAATTTAAACTCAGTTTCTCTTTGTGTTTGGTGGTAGAAAAAACTTTTTTTGGTACAGGGAATCAAACTCAAGTAAGAAAAAACTTTATTGCGAGTGTTGGTTCCTAAGTGTGGGTCCAGCAGTTCATTAAAATCTGTCAGTGCCATCTTGAAATTCTTTGCAATTTTATCCTTGAATTTGTGTGAAGTCAAATGCAACAGTGAAAACTGAAGTAAAGGAGATAAATGCCTGTCAGCCACGCCTTGCCACTAAATTTGCAATACAATATTTAATGATGATATGCAATTTGCATAACACATTTAAATCTGTACTTGCTTTGCGCCTCACTGAAGCCCCAGGCACGTCCACTGGAATTCTGTGATCATGTGCCTCATGTACATGTCTCCAACAGACTGAGGTGAGGCAGGCACCAACAGAGTAAAGAGGCTTCAAATTCATAAAGGAAGTATAAATAAGAAACTCACAAAAATCTTACAATCAATATTTCAGATTTTCAGGTTGAACTCCTGCATCACAAAATTTTAAAAATTTAATAAAATGGAGATTTTTTACATTAGTAAACTTTTCAACTTCGGAGATAAAGTCTTTGAGTTAAGATTCTACGCTATTTAACTGCTGGTTTAGCTACTTTTCACATTTAACTCAGCAATGTGCACCTTTACTTTGAAGCATACTAATAGTGGCTGGCAGAGCTTCACACTGAGCTCAGTGATAAACTGCCTACCATATGCAAGGTCCTGGATTCAATCCCTAGTGTCATCAAAAAAAGAAGTGGCTGACATAAGCATCAGGCGTGAAAAACATAATTTGAGAAAAAGACATTTGGAGGACATGTGGATGAGAAAGCAAACAAAAAATAGAAAACAAATATTCATTCCATCTTTACTGCTTTATATATAACCTGCCCAAATCACAAACTATAGCTTGTTTTAGCTACTAAAAGGATTAACTACTTTTTTTGATAGATAATTTCATTCAGCTAAGCATCCTTAGAAACTCTGAAGAGCTCTTTAAAAACTCAGCTCATGTTTTCAGTGGCCTGTTGAACATATACCAAGGGATCTTTAGATAAAAGATTTCTACTCATCAACAGTATTAAATCTATTTGCATCTATTCTGTAGAAATAATCTTGCCTTGAAATTTCTTTTAGTTCAAGTAAAAGTCTAAAGGAATTCTCACTACCTGACTGAGAAAAACAATCCATGTGTTCTGACTGAGAAAAATAATCCATGTGTTCTACAGCCATGCAGATACAAAGGAAAGGGTTAGAAAATCCAATTTGAGGAAGGACTTTATTCTCATATTAAGATTAAAGTCTGTGGTTCCTGGAGAAGGGCCATAAAATTTAGCTATGAAAGACTCTCCACCAAAACAAAGCAGAGATAAACTGCCACAAGAAGGGGCAGTCAGAAAATTTGCCAGCAGACTATGGACCAGTGATGGCAAACCTTTTAGAGACAAGTGCCCAAACCCATTTGTTTATTGCAAAGTCCCAACACTGTAATTAAACCTGAATACTGAAGTTTTAGTTTAGAAAAAACTAAAACTAAAAAGACAAACATCTTTTTGTCTTAAAAAAAAAAAAAAGAGGAAATACACATGCCATACGTTTGCCATCATTGCTGTAGACTCTACTAGAATGAACTGGAGGAAGGGTAGAAATGCTGAGAAATTCCAACTTCTGTGGGTAAGTAACATGAAAACCATTCCCCTCCCTACCCTATGGCTTTGATTCAACTAAATAGCAACTACAATATACCGCTGAGAAAGGTACATCAGCCTTTAAAGAGACCTCTGTTGTCCAGAAAACTGATGTTGTTGTCCAGAAAACTGATGATGGAAATATTATCTAGCATTCTGTCTCACACTAAGTACTGAATTGTGACAATCCACCACTAGAGTACTTTAAAAGTAAATAAAGCAATAGTGAAATCTAGACCAAGTTTAAATAGAGATCAAATTCAACCCATCACACTAATATCCTGGCAGAAGTAGTTTGTTTTTATTAAGGCATTAAATACTCCATCTCAATTTTTTATTTACAGCATTTGCAATTCAATAAAATATTATAAGACATGGGGCTGGGGATTTAGCTCAGTGGTATAAGCACCTGCCTTATAAGCTCACAGTTGTGAATTTGATCCTTGGTACAAAAAAAAAAAAATGTAAGACACACAAAAGTACAAATGAACAAAGAAATCAGGGGTTGAGGATTTAGCTCAGTGGCATAAGTGCCTGCCTGGGAAGTGTGAGGTCATGAGTTTGATCCCTGGTACCCCCCTCCATGAATCAACCCACTGTCAAGAAATAACCAATCAGCAGAACCATCAAGAGACAGCTCTAATGTAAGTAAACAGGGAAAATAATGGGTTAATCTAAAATGACGTAGAGAAACACTATAATGTTAAATACGCAGAGGGGATTTAAGAGAGAAGGAAAATGTAAGAAAGTTTAATGTAAATTTAATTAAAATTACAAAGGGAAGAAGGTTAGAACAGAAAATACTTGAAGAAACACTACCTGAAATTGATGAAGAGTCAAGAAGCCCAATACCAACTAAAATAATCAGCAATCCTTACCTATATAACTCTACTAGGCTGCTGAAAATGATACTTAAAAAAAGAAAAAACGTCGGTCAGGCATAATGTATGTGTACACCAGTAATTCAGGCTACTTGAGGTGCTATGACATGAATATCACCAGTTCCAGGCCAGCCTGGGGAAGACAAAAGGCACAGCGCGTGTGTGTGCGCGCGTGCGCGCGTGTATGTGTGTGTGTGTGTGTGTAAAAGTAACTGACATACAACAGAGGCCAGGAGTGGCAGTGTAGCTCCAGGGCTCCCTGAATTCAAGTCCCACTATCAGAACAAACCAAAACCAAACAAAATTTCAAAACGATATTCCAACAAGATGAGGAAGACTGGCCTGGGGGAAGAGGATATAGTTTAGGGTAAAAAGTTTGCTCACCAATTAGATTCAGTCCTCATTACTACAAGAAAAATGTTTTGAGAAACTGAGTTGATCTCAGATATCAATCAAACTGCAAAAAGAAAAGGCATAGAGATGCTAAAGTATGCTTAAAAATTAACACAAGGAGTGGAATTCAAAGCAGAAAAGGTAAGAAAGGAACACAAGCGCTCTAAAAGATAATAAATGTAGATAGTAATGCCATGAGTCCTCTGTTCAGGAATTACTTTAATAAGGCAATGACTTTGAAGATCTCTACCACCAGTTCTTTGGACCTCAAAAATTTATGTTTCTGACAATTAGAGCGTTCAAAGATTAAACAGTACTAAAGTTTTGTTCACCCTTAAAAGCTTCAAATATAACTTGCGTTTTCGAGAATATTGAGAGTAACTCAATTAATTTTGCTACCTTTGTAGAACAAGCCAGGCTAAAAGACTTAGGAGCTAATGAAGATTTTCAAACAAGGTCAGCTGAAAAAACAAATAAATCCCCCAATGCTAAACTAGTATGCAGGCAAGGCATGCTGGTGGTGCATACTAATTCCAGCATTTGAGAGGCTGAAGCAGGAGGATCACACCAAGTTTGATGCCAGCTTGGGCTACACAGCGAGTCTAAGGCCAATCTGAACTACACAGCAAAACTCTGTCTCAAAAAAAAAAAGTCTTAAATTGCTATGCAGGTCAATTTACAGGAAGAGAAACACTGATTGCAGGAAACTACTGAGTCCTAAAGTAGTGGAAATGGATAAAAAGATTTGATACATACATCTAAAAAAGAAAATAAACTGATTTTTTAGATTTTCCTTTTAAATACAGGCAGGCCCTGTATGGGTTACTTTACAGACAGACTTTCTATCTGCCTTCACTTTGTCTTGAAAGCATGGAATGGAGGCCTAAGGAAAAGACTACTTCTCAGTTGACTCACATCTTCCTGGCACAGAAGCAAATCTTTGGCCTTCATGAATTCAATAATTGCACAAATTTTGTCTGTTTTTGCTTAGCAGCTTTTATGGGGTTATCTTTGTGCTATTTCTCCCTGAGGAAAGGTTTGCCATTTCCAGTTTAATTCATCTACTGCCTTGTAACCTCTCCATTAACTGGCAGAAGAGACATATGATATTCAAAATACTGGAAGAACAAATATTTTGTTTTTTCTTTCTTCCAGGAGGTTGGGTGTGTGGGAAAAGGCAGCACACTAAGATGAACTGGTTTTAAAGACTAAGAATCTGAACTGAGGCCCAGAGGTAAAAATAGTGGTGTAGGCTAATTAGTAGATTTTCAATCACATGGATTTACTTTTTTAAGCACATAAGCTACCTCCTTTTTTGTACTATATTTTCTACCTTGTCAGTGTTAGCACTTCTCCTTCCTAATTTATTATCTCTAATTAGAAAAATTTTGGGCACACTTAGAAAAACAAAACAAAAAACTTGAGGCAGTTTAAAAAAACAGCAAGAGAATTCTACACTACTTAATGTGTAAAATACTATGTTCTCTGATTCACTACCGGTTGCCTCAAGTTTTTTCACTGGTTGCCTACCATATAGGGCTTAGACTTTTGGCTTTCCAAACTTAGAAAGCTGAGTTCTTAAAAGCAGATAAACAGCAGACTGCCTAAATTTTTTCTGTAACTCTTCTCTCAAAGACTTTTCCTAAGTAGTATATCCTCTTTCACTACTACAGGTCAGTGTCCCATTACCATAATCATGTTTCATTCAGATGTCCACAGTCACATAGCAGTCACAAACCAAATAACCAGCTTAACAAAAAGAGCCCCATGTCCATATTAATATTTCTTACCTCTAGTAGTCCTTTCTTGTATTTTAACATGTTTATTAACAAAAATGTATTTAATGCATTTATAAAATTTCCTATTTTTCTCCCAAAACAGGAATCTGATGCTTGGCAGGAAATGAAGCACTACCTAATTTTTAGCACAAGCCAATTTCCAACAATGTGTTTTAAAAAACAGAAAGACAGTTAAGAATGCAAACTTTGAAGTCTGTCTCTTAGTTGATGTGACTGCAGACTTGATCTCAATAATGCTTAATTTCCTCACCTACAAAATGGGGATAAAACCAACTTCACTGGTATATTGTGAACTTTGGTAATACACAGCATGTGTTCAATCAACAGTAGCTACTATCAAGCAGTACTATTGGTACTAAGAATTTAAAATACACAGCGTGGCAGAACCTCTATTAAGTCTAACATTACTTGCAATTTGTCTGAAACACAGTAAAAGGACTTTTTATAAAGCTGGTGAAATAGCTTAATATTCCCCTGGTCCAATGCCCATGACTGCAATAAAAACAAAAACTGGAATAGCCAATTTATTCACCTATTGCTGTATTGCTAGGTGATATCACTATTGGTATATTTTGGGCTTTTTTCTTTATACTTAGCTTTCCAAAATTTCTTTAACATACTTGCTTACTTTGTTCAGAAAAAGTTATTCATAAAAGATTCTTTTCCACAAATTGTAAAAAACAAAAAAACTATGAAGCACTCCACACACACAAAAGTAGAGAAAATGGAGTTTCAGGTACTAATCAAAAGTTTTCCACAGTAAGTATCTTGCCTATTTTACGGTCTATTTTTTTTAAAGTAATCTCACACTTTCTTCTTCTTCCCCTGGCATTGAGAAGTGAACCTGGAAACTTTGCACTGAGCTTATCTAAGCCTCACCTCTAGCCCTTTTTGTATTTCTTGAGACAGGCTCTCACTCTGTCACTAAATTGCTGTCTGGGCTTGAAATTGTGCTTCTCCTGCCTCAGCCTCAATGCTGAACTTATAGGCCAGTGCCACTATGTCAGGTTAAGAATGCCTGCTCTATATTCAAAACCTGTGGTAAATCATAAGATACGGTGACAAATCCTTCCATCCTAGTATGTAATCCTCTGTGCAATGCAATGTTGACAATCTGCCCACAATATGACAGTCTTATTTTCCCAACTTTTTAATGCAGACTACTCGCCTTGTGAGATTTACTTGCAGTACAATGGGACATTTTATAATTTGAAAAGATTGTAAGAAATCCTGTAGCCTCCATTCTCACTCCACAGATATTATCCTGAAATGCTAATGTCATTTAAGATTATATGAAGCAAGACGTAGATGTTAATGAACACAAACAGCCAGACATGTGAGTGATGACACCCTGTTCTTCCCAGCTAAAGGGAAATCCTCCAGCTAAATGTCAGTACAAGAATGAATCCATATAAAACCAGCATAACTGCCCAAGAAGTACTGAGAATTGTGAAAAATAGTGAATAGTTTTAATTCACTAGGTTTTAGGTGATTTGTCATGCATCAATAGAGCAAGATTTGCAATTTATCATAACTTTACTTTCCTATTATCATACCATTAGTTTCTGCTTCCAGACTCTATGAAAAACCTGATTTTAACTGGGTCTGATTCAAATACTGTCTTAGGTATCAGGGGAAATTACAGTTAATGAATTACCAAGAGCTTACTATATGATAAATTCATGGCATGGGGTGACATACAAAATATTACATTAACATACAAAATATTAATGTATTTCAACAACCACAATCTTTCAGAAATAATTACAATTCTATTATTTACCTATAGTTTTCATATGCTTTTCTTAAAAAAAAAAAAAGACTTCTAGAGAAAACGTTTTTCTCTAGTAAAAACTATCCTAGTTAACCTAGTGAATTCTGATGAAACATGGAAGCCAAAAGTGGTCAAATAAGGGAAGTATTCTGAGCAGAAATTTGGGGATTCTTTAAAAAAATGTCTTGACTTTTGGTTCACATTACTTAAATCTTTAAAAAAAAAAAAAGTACAAAACTAGGCAGGTAGAATTTAACAGCTCCATGGGAAAATACAACTCCGATGTTGTCTACAGCAGAGCACTTTTGAGATAACCTACTTCTCAAAATTAATATATTCTGTAGGTGTCAAGTTTCAATCTTTATTCAGTAAGTGAAAACCTTTTTTAGCATTCTTTCTGGCAAGAAACACAGAACTAGCTTTAAAGGTTCTAACCTTGCCATCTTTCAAAGTTGCTGACGGAAATGGGTGAGAGCACCAGATCATTTTAAAAACAGGTGTTAACTTATCTAGTCTAACCGGTAGTCATAAAGAAGTATTTTTGAAACAGGAAAAACCAGCTTTGACCACATTAAAGCTTAAGTCAGAGTTGAAAACTAAAAATTAACATGAGTGAAAAATGACACCCCAGCCAACTTTCAAATTATGCCTATCCTTTTTTGGATTCATCTTACAATGTACTTTATTTAAGATAGCTTTTGTGAAGCAGTGATTTGTAATTAGATAAATTCATTATAAAGGGAATTCTGTTTCAGTGAATTCAAATAATCTTAGCAGGAACTCAAAATCTTTTTCATTTTAAACTGTAATCATTGTAATGTGATTCACTGTTGATTTAGTTATTTAACAGTTAAAAACACCCATTAGTTAAATATGTTGCATAAATATGAGATTTGATACAAGACTAAATTTCATTTTTTTTAAATTACTAGAACTTGTCTGTGGTAATAGAAGATAGTACCAGCCAAGAATCTAAAAATCATTTTTATTAGATTTAGGGATATGATAGCTCTTTATTCCATAGCATAGTATTCTAATTTTCTGACAGTACACAGATCTTTCATGTCAAGCTCTATCCTTCCATTCAATTTACTATTCATCTGTGGGCAGCAAACTGTCACTTCCTAAAATAAATTATATGATGACTTTGCAGGTTTCTTATCGAAGTCCTAGTTATCCTTTACATTAGTTTAAGCAACATTTCTTGTAAAATTTTCCCCTCAAATGAAGCACTCCTCATTTATGCTCTCACTATATACCACACTGAGAATTATAGTAATTTTTTATATTTTGGTCTAATGACTACATTGTGAGTTGTGGAAAGATGCTTTGTGGCAAGCTCATTCTTCTATTGTGACTTCTAGCAGTCACACCATCAAAAGATTTTTGACATCATTTGCTATGTTTTACTTTATAAAATTACTTTCATAAAACAGTAAAATGTGGGCAACTCTTGAACATACACCAGATGAAGAAATGTGTGCAATGGATATGAAGATTACTAACTATTGGCTACATGAGTGTAATAGGTGACTATGCTCTCAAGTTTATAATTTGACACATCAGGTACACTGAGGAGCATCTTTTTGCTTTATGTGTGACAATAAACCTCTTGCCAACATGGAAAAAAAAATCACTTGTAAGTAGTAATTCTTAAGACATCTGACTCAAGGTTGGGGCTACTTATAAATTACATAGCTTAATGGCAGAGTAGGTGCTTATCATGAGCAAGACCCTGAGCTGGATAAAAGAACATGAAACTGAAAAGAACCCAAGACTATATATACCACTATTTAAAGCTGCAGAAAGTTCTTACCTTTAAAAAAGAAAGCAGTCAACTTTTAAGGTTTCACTAACCAGAATGTTTGTTTATAAACAACTGGACATTTCAGCAGCCAATTTCATTTGTTTATATTCATTTAAAATTCACACTCCAAGTATATTTTCTTAAGTGTTGACTGCTTTACACATTACTTCATCTAATTTAAACCTCATTTGACATCTAGGAATTTACTGCTGTGTTCCTGAGGAACTCTAAAAAGGTTAAATAACTGGCAAAACCAATACTGAAGCCAGGCACTGTGGGCTGTAATGTAGCACTTGGGTGGCTGAGTCAGGAGGATCCCTGCTAAAGGAAGTCAGCCTCACATAGCAAGACCCTATCTCACAAACAACACACCACTTCGACCCGGATCTTCTATTTCAACTGACTCACTACAACTGTTTCAAGAAACGCTGCAGCAGCTGTAAATTAAAATACTGGCCCCATTTCCCAAACAAAATTTTTGTTACCTCATTGCACATCCGGTTACACTACGTATGTACCTCCTTATGTTATTCTGATGCTTGGATCAAAATTTCCTAAGTTCTTACCTCTTCGTGCTGTGCAAAAATTGTAAAATATGTAAGTACGAAACGGAAAGATGTAAAACAACGAGGAAAACAAAGAGTATAAAGAGTCGTATAAAAATAGGCAGAAAAAACACTACATACAATTTTACTTGGCACATTTACTTTTATGTAGCACTAGTCGTGAGGAATTCACTGCTCGTGGAGATACCTCCCTACATAAACTTCTGTAGAAAAGAATAAACTACTAATTGTATTTCAGGATGTGTGTTTACCCTATACAGTGTCACCAAAATGAGGGAGAATTCCGCGACTCGCGCCTTCCATATTTTTACTTCTTACGCCAACAGGTCCGATTTTTATACGTGGTGTCACCAATTTCGATTCGAAGACTATGTGATTTACCACAAAAAGGGTTACGACATTCAAGATCTGGAGCTATCAACTAGCAAATCTTCAGGGCCTGACAAAGTCTCTTCCACTCGAGCCCGGGTGGTCCAAACCCTCAGACCCCCGGAGGTCAACAGTGCGCTCCTCACCACCTCACTCGCTGCCCTCCAACTCCAGGCTCAGGAGGACCCTCTGGACACCAGCAGAAGGGGCGTCCCCAGCCAGAGCAGGGCCACAGCCCCTTCCCCCTCGTCCATCACACGTCGTTTCAGCAAGGCGCACAATCGGCCCCGTCACAAACTCCACCAGCAAAAACGCCGGATACAGCCGCGAAGCAGGCCAGCACCCGGCCGCCGGCCGCGGCTCCGAACCCCCGCTCCTCCGCCCCCAAGAGAGAACGCCGCCGCGCCAACGCCCCCGCCCCCCTTCGCGTCTCCCCTCCCCCACCCGCGGCCTGGCCTCCAACCGACTCCCCGGGACGGAGAAGCCCTCGCCCCACAACCTATTACCCCTTCTCCCAAGCTGGCACGAAACAAGGCGGGATGCGCGCGCAGCGACCACTCCGCTGCCTTACTGCTCGGAGTTCTAGGTCTCTGACTGAGGCAGAGTCGTCCGCAGCAAAGCACAATGGCGCTAGTCCCTCTCCCGCATCCGGCGCAGAACGAGCCGCCACCGTTAAGTGCCCCTCCCTTCTTCTCCACCCCGCAACTTCACGGACTTCTTGACTTCTCGCGAGAGTGGCGGCGCTGCAGGGATCCGAGAGCCGCGGCTTGGCTTGACGTACCCTGCCGCGGGGTGGTGCTCTGACTGCGGCAACCGTTGACGGGCCGCCTCCAGAAGCCAGCGAGGCGCCACCGGTAAGCGGCTGAGGCTGGGCAGCCGCCTTGCTAGCGGCGGAGCGGGCGCGTGTGCGGGCGCTGGGAGCGAGAGCGGGCGGGGGCGGCCTGGCCCTGGTTTGTTGGCCGTCCGCGCCCGGCTTACGAGGGGCTCCTGCCGTCCCGTGTCCGCCCACGGGCCCTCGCCCTTGGGGCAAAACTGCGAGGCCCTCTGCGTAGATACCGCCCCTCTTTCATTTTCGTACCCGGTGGAGCTCGGCTAGTGGCGCAGTGAACGTTTATTGAATGAGTAAAGCACTGCCTTTCCCCGTCCCCTCTTTTCTGTTCCCCGCCTCCCTGCTAGGTTTGATGGCAAGTCCTTCCCCTCTAGGGCTTGATTTGCCCAGTAATTCCCTTTGAAAATTGGCTCTCGTGGTGGGGAGCTTCTACCATCGTATCTTTAAAAATGTCATTTAATATCATGGTATTCACCTTTCATAGTATAGTTACATATTTGGCAGTAAAAAAAAGGCATTTATTTAGAAAAAGGAGAATTGGGACGTAAATAGGTGATTATATGAAACTTTGAGAACAACTGTAATTGTAAATTAAGATGTGAGTACTAATAAGTACAAGGGAGTAAGGGGAAAAACCACAACTGATGTGAATTTCACCACATTTCAATAAGTGAAATATAATGTTTTAACCTTTTTTTTCTTTTTTGTTTTTTTTGGTACTGGGACTAGAACTCAGGACCTTATGCTTGGCAGGCAGGCGCTGTGCCACTGAGCTATAGTCCCCAGAACAATGATTTTTTATATACTTGTCATTTCATCCAAAGGGAACAAACTATCAATCATTCTCCCCATTGTACTTATAGAGTAACAAACTGTGCTTCACTAAGATACATTTTAAAAATTTAAAGTCTGATTATTTAAAGTTGACACAAATTCCAGTCTTTTAGGATATAAATGAAGATTTAGTGTGCAATACGAGATAAAGTGAACAGATTATTTTTGAGGAAATTAATTTGCCCTTTAAAGAAAAATAATTTTTCCAGCCCCAGGGGCCATATAGAATGGTGAAAAGTATCTCACTCACACACACAACAAACAACCACGCAGAATTGATTCAAATTCTAGCTCTACAGTCCAGCCTCTATAATTGCCTTTACGTTGAACAATGTTGGTTCTGTTCTGTTTTTTTCCTCCTGGCCCTCTCAAAGAATGGTTCTTCAACCTTCGTAGACCTGCATAGGCTTGCTGTGGATTGGGGTTAATTATAGTATATAAAGCCCATAAAGGTTTTGGGGGATTAAGTGAGATGATGCATGAGTTCTTAGAACATAATAAGCATTTTATACTTGTTAGCTATTACATTCTGTCTTCAGGCCACCACTGATATTATCTTTCTGGGGCTTAATATTACATAGGTCCCTTAAACAGCCTTTCACATTTGTTCTACACAAGAGGAATGACTGTGATGGTACCATTTTCCTGAGCTGTGGCAATCAGACCTGGGAATGGGAACTCCTCTACAGAACACCCAAACTTAGCAAGGATGGTGCAGATTTTGAAAGATAATGGCTTTATCCCCTCCCAGTCCTAATGATATTGTCAGAGGTGAGTGTGGCACCAATTACAGTGCCTATGTTAAACAGAGCTTCTAGATTCTAGTTTTATATTGATCCTAGTAAATAGGTAAAGACCATTGATACGTTTCTATTCTTTAAGACTAGTTAATTATATATGTGTGTTTCAGTGTGCTCTCTTTGTTTTTAGTTTCCAAGCAATTATTATCAACAAGTAATTCTTGAGATGTTGCTATGTTATAGGTATCTTGCTGGAAATTATGTATAGAAATAGGTAAAATCATGACCATATTTTCTGAATTAAAAATCACAAAAATGATTTGACAGACAAGTCAATTTTGAAATCAGAACTAGTCTAAATAGTCTAGCCTCCATGTTACCTTTCATGTACAGAGCTCCTCTACTTGATCTTTCTTTGCTAAACTTTAATCATGTGACTGTGGCACTCCTTTCTGTGTAATCTATATTCACCACTTGCCAATAACATTCACATTTCTGTTTCTGAATTTGGCTTCTACTTTAAGTTAGGGTCTTCTTGACTATTATTGTTTCCTACTCTTTATAAAATTTGTCATCTAGCCGTGATTGTATAATTTAGTCTTGTGATTTAACTATTTTCCCGTCTACCTTATCATAGTTTTCGTTCTGTTTCAGATACTGAATTTGAGAGTTCCTATATTCTCTTTTTATCATTTTAACCTAACTTTCATAGAAGCTTCTTTCTGACAAGGGCAATTGTAGAAATATTCTTTGCTTTTGTAAAGATGTTGGTTATGCTACATTCTTGCAAATCATATTTTTTGAGGAGTAGGGGAATGGTGTCTCAATGTACCTCAGGCTGACTTTAAATTCACAGTGCTTCTTCCTCATTCTCCCAAGTGCTGGGGTTACAGACATGCACTAGCATGCCTAGCTATCATTTTTAATTATAGATTATTTCTTAATCTCTTCAGAGGCAATCATACCCATGAAAAGATAGAAGTGTTTGTAGTAAGATCCCTAAGTTGAAAATGGTGTACACCAATTTCTTTTCAAATGGAAATCCTATTAATTGGTAGAGAAGGGAATGTGGTGCCATCAACTAATTTGCCAACCTACTGTTTAAATTTATTAAGTAGATGCCAGGGGTAGAGTGAGTACTCCTATTTCTAAAAAATATATTACCAAATAAAAATTATATATATTGCTTAGAAGTCCTTCGTTACACAGTGTTGATGAAAGACATTCTTTTCATGCTAAAAATAATAAACTATTTAATGCTTTTATAAATTTATGCTTTCTCATTAAATTTTCTTATAAAGTGCCACATTTACTAAATGTACATCCAAAACATTGTTGATTGGCTTCTACTGAATTAACATTACAAACTTTTAATCTTCAAAGGAAATAGTTTAAAAATTTATAAAAACATAGAAAAATGCCAGTCTGGACAAAGTATAGTGACAAGTGCCTGTAATGTCATCCACTCAGGAGACAGGCACAGGACGATCAAAAGTTTGAGGCAATTTAAGGAGACCTTATCTATAAATACATAAGAGTTGGAGTGGGCATATAACTCAGTAACAAGCCCCTGAGTTCACTTTCTAACACATACATACACAATAAAGAATACCGTCTGGAAACCCACAATGGGAAATCTGTCTCACACTAAAGCTTCAGTTTAGATCTCACAGTTAATCCAAAGGTCATTTCTTAATTGCTGTAGAGTATCTCGTCTGGCTTGGAGCAAGTCTCAGTTTAAGGGACACGATTCCCATTCCTTGTGTGAAATGCCTTTCATACTGTCTGCAAGAGACTAATAAAAGCATTTTGCTTTATTATTGATAAAACTAGGGTTTAGAAAACTGTGGTACTCAGATAAAATCTGGCTTAATACCTATTATTGTAAATACTTTTACTGGAACACAGTCATACCTATTAGTTTATATATTTTGTGTATATTAGGGTTCTCCAGAAAAACAGAATAAATTTTATACTGTGTATTATCTGTGTATCAAGAGATTTATTTTAAAGAATTGTCTAATGCAACTGTAGGGACTGGCAAGTTCAAAATTTGTAGGGGAGACTGGCAGACTAGAAATACAGGAATTGATGCTATAGTCTTAAGACGAAGTTTCTTCGCTAGTGAATACACTCATTACGTATCACAAACATACACAATAAAAAAATAATAAGAATTTGTTCTCTAAGAAACCTTAGTTTATGCTCCTAAGACTGAATGAATAAGAGTCATCCACATTATTGAGAGTAAACTCTTTTATTTACAGTCAACAGATTATACATGTTAACCATAACTACAAAATACCTTCACACCAACACCTAGATTAATGCTGATAGACTATCTGGGTTCTGTATCCTTGCCAAGTTGGCATACAAAGATAACCATCATCTGTATATCACTGTTTTTTCCCTATAATAGCAGAATTAAGTAGTTGTGGCAGAGATGTAATGACCCAAAAATCCTAAAATATTCATTATCTGGTTCTTTACAGAAAATTTCCTGATCTCTGAAGTAAATTATAAACTGACCTCTGTTTTTATAATGGAGTTCAGGCACATGTGACTACATATGTACATGCATGAACATATGTGTGCTCACACATATGCGTGCACATACACATACAAAGATTTTACAATGTTAAGAAATGTGCTTGGCTTCCCATGTTGGTGGTCACTTCAGACTACATTTTATAAGATTGGAAACACAACCAGATACTGATAAAAGTTCTTTGTGTACTTCTGGAAATTCTTTATCCCCCTTAAAGTTTTTCATGTGTATGTATATATGCAACTCTATAAAAAGGGTATATATGTAATGATATTATTTATACTGTAGTGACTATTTTAGTATAGTCATATTCCTTTTCTTTTTTTGTTCCTCTTCCTCCCCACCCCCATTTCCTTTTTAATTTGGCTCTCCTGCCTTAACCTAGTGCTTCACAAACATTGATCATAACCCATATCAACAAACCACTGTTTATCCCTTCACTTTTTTCTCTGCATTATCACATAATCACATAATCATAAAAGGGCCATAATGTGTAAATTTATCTATAAATACTCATACTTTTCGTTATAGATAGTGATTTGCCATTTATTTTTAAAGACAGGATAAAATTTAAACATGTATCTTCAAGGTAGTGTAGTTCAGTGGTAGAGCATTTGCCTAGCATATGTAGGTGGGTTTTATCTCCAGTACTGCAAAAAACAAAAAAAGGAAACATTTATCTCTATCTTCCTTTTCTTTTTTTTACTCATAGTACCTCTTCTTGGGAAGCCTATTTATAGTAGTTTTTCTTTGCTTTTTAATTTGTAGTGAATATTACCGCTCTACTCTTCATAGTGTTTTCTCACCTCTCTTATATTTACTATCTTTTGCTGTGGAAATGTGTGTATCTGATTTCTTTTATAACTGCTGCATTTCCATGTTAGTGTTAAAAATCCTCATCCTTGGATTGTATAATGTAGTGTCTTAGATTTTTCTAGATTACTTTACACTGGATTAATTAAATCATTTTTATATATGGAATAAAATAATTCAATCAAATTTTATTTTCTTCTCAGTAGGTAGGCAGATATGCCAATAGCATTCATAAATAACCCATTCTTTTCTCCGTGATTAGAAAAATCACTTTTGTCATGTTTTGAATTTTTTAATTTATATTGGATTTATTTCTGTATTTTTTTATTTTGAAAACTAGGCCTATAAACACTAAATTATTCGGAAAAGGAAATAGTATATATTCCTTTTTGAATCTTTCTCATATCAATAGTCTACATTTCTGTCATCTTTCTTTTCAAATATAAGGAATAGTAACCAATTTTTCTAGAATCACCCAATATATTTATATATTTTGCCTTATGTGTTGCATATTATATTACTAGCCTGGATAACAGTGATCTTTATATTTTCTGCTGTTCTTATTTCCCTTTCTCAATAGTTTGCTAAAGCTAAGAATGTACTTTAGTTACTTTAAAACATCTCATCCTTACTCTTGTATTTCCCAATTTTTAAAAACTCTGTACAATTATTCATTCATATTATTTAGGTTCTTAAATAACTTTTCTTTATCCCAGAGTAATCTAAGCTTTTTGCCTTGGAGTTTTGGCTATTCTTGACCGCAAGTCTGCCTTTTGTACCATGGACAATATAGAAGTCATGCAGTTTTTTTTTTTTTTTATCATGTCTTCATACATGACATGGAATGGTGACATATTTTATATATTTAGTGGATATTTAATGTTTATAATTCATAAATTTTACATAGTATATAAGCATGCCAGTGGTGATTGTTGTGATTTGAATATTATTTGCAAAGCTCAGAATACTGCACTTTTTTTTCTTTTATGAAAAATAAACATTTTTTAACAAAATAGACTAACAATAGTTAATATATGATGTATTATCTTCAGAGTACTTACTCAAGAGTACATAACCTCAGCAAAAAGGATTCTCTCACAAAGAAAAAACTATTTAAATAGATACTAGCATAGAACTTTCTTTTGAATGAACTAAGAAAAACTAGTAGTACAAATGAAACAGATTAACATATATATTAGTTTTGAAATAATGAAATAAGTAATTTGGGAAGCCATCTGAACTTTTTCCCCTCTGCACTTCTAAAAATAGTTTATCTCAGTATATTTTTTAGTACTTTTTTTTGTCTGAAGTAAGTTAATTTTGCGTTGACTTGTGGAAAGATTTTTCTTGGGAAATTATTTATTATTTTGAAGTCATGTGTGTATGTGTTTTATGTATTGAACACAGAGTGTTTACAATGAGTGGCATTCCCACACACACTTACTTATTGTATTTTTTTGAGACACAGGCAGACTGTTGAATTTAAGACCTTCTGCCTCAGCCTCCCAGAGTGCTGAATTACAAGTCTGTACTACCACCTGCAGTTCATTTTAAAGCTTATGTTTATGTCAGATTGTTATATGAAAGTTTTGAACATGTATTTGCATATTAGGATTCTAGAAAATGAAAATATGAAAAATTTAAACAAATATTTCTGTTTATACCTTTTAACTGTTTTATAAATATACTGATATGATTATTTGGTGCTAGGATTTACTTTTTCCTGGTACATCAATTTTCTTATTACTGATAATTACAAATTGGTGAAATACTTGGTTATTAGGAATTTAATATTTATTAATAATTTTCAAGCAGAATAAATAAGATATTAATCACACCATAACATTTGGGTTAAGGATATAGCTCAGTGATTGAGGATTTGCTTTGCATGTGCAAGGCCCTGAGTTAGATCCCCAGCACCAAATGAATAAAACCGGAGAGATAAAAACTTGTCTCTGAAAAGTTTGGGTGAAGCCTCATACATATAATACCTGTAGTCCCGCCTGTTAGGAAACTTGAGACAGGAGTATTGGGGCCATCTTGGGCAATGCGGAAAGAGCCTGTCTCTTAATAAATGTTTTTAGAAAGATTTGGATAAAGATTTCCAAGTTAAATTTTAATTCTTCTTGAAAACATCCAAAAATGAAAATTGCCAGTCATATCTGCTTGGGAAAAAGCTATATGCCAGGTACGATGGCAAACGCCTGTAATCCCAAGATTTGAGAGGCTGAGTGAGGTAGGAGGATCACCACAAATTTTCAGCCAGCCAGGGCTATATCGTTAAGGGCCAATCTGAAAAACATAGCAGGACTTTGTCTCAAAAAACCAAAAAACAAAACAAAACAAAAGCTATTTAGAAACACTTAACATTTATTCTCTGTTTAAAAAAAAAAAAAGCTGTACAGAAAAGACCAAAAAAACTACACCACGTTGCTTCTAAATCAACTAGAGTGAGAGGAAAACAACACTCATATTGAATAGGACCTTTTTATGTCTTTTTTAGATGTTTTCTTGCTAGCAAAAGCAAACATGGAATATATTGTGGTAGATTAAAAGTTTGGTAGTTAGCATAACACCAGCTGAACTAAATCAGTGTGGTGCTGAGTGGGGGGCCCACGTGAGGACTATTGCAAACAAAAGAACTGAAGAACTTAGCATTGTGGGTTTTCCTAAGTGGTGGTGGTGTTTGGAGCAGTTTATTCTCCTGGAGGAGCTTGTCATGCTGGCTTCCCTTATATGAACTTCACTGTTATCATAGAAGGAGCTTGTTGCTGAGAATGGCAGTAGTTTACTTTGGGGGAGCTTTGGTCCTTGTGAGCATCACTTCCTGGCTCTAGAGGGGAAGATTTGTGCTGTTCAATCTCTAGGAGAGGCTTGTAGATCTTGTTGTCACTTAGGATGGCTGTGGTACTTTTCAGGGAAGCCCCTGTCCTTATTTTGAGTGTCACTTCTTGGCTCCAGTGCAGAACCTTCAACCTACCAGCACAGATCCTTCACCTCACTGGCATAGAATTTATAGCTTCCACTGCTGACCTTTAGGCCTTGCCAACGCAGATCTGTGAAACACTTGCATGAGTTATTGTTATGAGCTCTAGGCCACCAGTTGGACTTGTGGGGGACATTGTCATGGGCTTAAGTCTTCAGCTGGACTCATGCAAGACATTGCTGGGAGATCCAAGCCCTCAGCTGGATTCCTTAGATCTTAGTGTGTGGACAGATCTCCTGAACTTCTTGTGTTTTAACTCTTGGGTGACTGTTATAAAATAATACTATAAATTCTCTGTCCTGTATGTAATTGTTTTTGTGACCCCTGACTACAACAGGCCTTGTTCATTTCAACTGTGCAGTATTCTTGACATGTTTAACACAGGAAAAGAGGATATAGTGGAAAAGAGATGTTCAAAATTATTAATGTAAGGTAGATGAAATAAAGGATTTTTAAAGAAGTACTGTGTGAAATACTGGAGTCAATCACCAGTACCACCAAAAAAATTAAGTAATAAGAGAATATTTACTTTTTTTCTCTGAAATTTAACATTTTTAATTTAGCATCATATTGTACGCATAAGTTATCAAATGATTTTATTTTTTAAAAAGTAGTGCACACAGCTATATGTACAGCATTTGAGTGGCTGAGGCAGAGGATTATGAGTTCAAGGCAAGGCTGAGCTACATAGCAAGTTCAAGACCAGCCTGAACTATATAGTGAGAGACTCCAAAAAAAACAAAACCAACACAGGTCTTTAATGGTTTGCTTTGCTTTGCTTTGCTTTGCTTTGCTTTGCTTTGCTTTGCTTTGCTTTGCTTTGCTTTGCTTTGAAAAAAGATCTCCCTATATAGTTCAAGCCAGCTTTAAACTTACTATGTAACCCATACTGGCCTCAGAGTTTTTTTTTTTTTAATGTTATTTGTACTACCTCCTGATTTTTCACTGATTATGATTAATCTTACATTATTCTTCTTAGTATAATGTAGCAACTGTTTTTTTGTTTTATTTTTTTCGTACCAGGAATCAAACTCAGGACCTTGTACTTGCCAAGCAGACACTGGGCCCTTGAGCTATATCCCCAGACTACATAATCTAGCAATGCTTAGATTGATTTTTTATGGTCTCTTGGTATTTTTAAGAAATCTTTTTTTTCCGTGATCACTGACTGCAGTCCTGTCTTGTATATTTGATATTCTGTCGTCATATTAGCTCATTCTGCTGCATATCCTGGATATCTGTTTCATGAATTCTGTTTCTATGTTGGGCTTTTATGGTTTCCATCATTTTCCTAAACTCCTATATATTTTTTTAAAAATCTGTATTTGCTCTAGAGTTCTAACATGACATCTTTCATGATGGTCACCAACCTTGTAGTTATGAGAAATTATTTCTCATTTGATTTTTTTTCTCTAGAGCCTTGTTTATCTGCTTTACTTCTCCTGTTACTACTTCACAGAGTCCAGGTAGGTGACTATCAAATTGTTCCACTTCATTGCCCCCTGTGTTTACATTTGGTGAGCTAGAGGCCTGGGGTTGCATCTTGCTTCAGTGTCTTCTCATTTTTTTTTTTTTTTTTAGTTTAATTCCTGAGTTGATGCTTGTAAATTGCTTATGGCAAGTAGGTTTATTGCTAGTACTGAGAACTCTTAGGAAATAACTACTTCTAAGAGGTGTCTTTCAGGTGTAGCTGGCTTTTGGGTTTTGAGTCTGTTCTAAGACCCTACGTTTTCAATTTATTGGAGATGAGATATTTGGCCTAGCCCCTGGTTCTTATTTTGAGCATTGCTTCTTGGCTCCACTATAGAACCCTCAATCCACTAGCACAGATCTTTCATCCTGCTGGCATAGACTTTGTAGCTTCCACAGTGAGCTTTGGGTCTTCTCGGTGCAGATCTGTCAAACAGACTTGCATGAGTCATTGTTGCCAGCTCTAGGCCCCAAAGCTGGACTCGTGGGAGGCATAGTCATGGGCTCTAGGTCTTCAGATGGACTCACGCAGGATATTACTGTAGGATCCAGACTCTCTGCTGGATTTTCTAGGTTTTTAGTGTTGTGGGCATATTTCCCTTACTTTCTTGTACTTCACTCTAAATGACCATGATAAAATAATACTATAAATTCTGTGTCCTGTATGTAATTGTTCTCCTTGCAACCTCCTTCCACAACACTTAGGCAATCTCATTCTTGGCATACCAGAAAGAATAACTTATGAGAATAATTATATCACCTTGGCAAAAGTAGTACAGTCAGCAATAACAATAGCATCAAACACAGCCTAGAAAATGACAAACTGAGCGAACTTAATTTGCCACTTTTAACTGTGTGAACTATATTTGTGGTTATGTAACAAAATCTAAAATTAAGCAGAAAATTGTATACAGTAAATAAGCCCTCAATGTGGTGATTTTACTCTCGGAGAAAATTTAAAAGGGGTGTTGTGGGGAAATAGACAATAGAAGAAGAGATTAGAAACAATGCTGGAGGACAAAGGAAGATTATGTGAACTTTGGGAAACTGGTAAAGAACATAGGACAGAAAGGAAAAGTAATAACAAAACAGAACAACACCAGCAAAAAACTAAAAACTATTCATACCCATAAAAAGAACAACAAACAAGAAGAAAAAAAACCAGGAAAAGAAAAAGTCCACTTTAGGGCATGTCTCTGCTGGCACTAGTAGACAGAGTGGACAGGCAGAAACCAGCTCCAAGTTAAAATTAGTCTCAGCAGGCCAGCTGTAGATATATGGGGACCTGGTGGTGTGTGGATAATCCCAGCATCCTAGACCTTTAGTTCTACTGAAGTTCAGGTTGGTTTCTGTCTGTGAGGCTGTCTTGCTTAGGCTGTAACACTCTATGTGCCTCCTGCCAGCTGCTTGACATCCTGTTGATATGCCCTATTCCTTACCTGACACATGGAACTAGACCACAGCTGCTCTGAGGTCCAAGCTCAGTTGGCCTCTCCCTAAGATGGCTATGGGCCAGTTGCCCTCTCCTGGAGCATCTAAACATGAATAACTCAGCAGCCATTGCAATCCACTATGTGCACTGCTCCATTCCACTGGTGCATTTTTCTGTGGATGCCTCTGAGTCACCAGTAGTCACCAAGCATCTGCAGCTTCAAACCACCCCTCCCAAGCAGTAAATCAGGGCTCAGGAAGAAAGTGCTGCTTGCCTTGTTAGTATTAATAATTTTTTTAAGTGGAGTTTATAACTAGGTAAGATATAATTGTTCGTAAATTATGAACATGCTATTTGAGAAGTGCTGTGGTCTGAATGTCACCCAAAAGTGTTGAGATTCACTAGCCAATGTGATAGTATTAAGAAATGAGACCTTTAGCAAGGGAATAAAGGGACCCTTAGTTATGAAAACAAAGCCCTCATGGATGGGGTCAGGGCCTTACAAAAGGGCCTGAGAGGGATGGGGATTTAGCTTAGCAGCACAAGTACCTGCCTAGCAAGCACAGGGTCATGAGTTTGATCCCCAGTACAAAAACAAAGGGGCTTGAGAGTACAAGTGCTCTTGTCTTCTGGTCTGCCATGTGAGGAAGATGTAGCATCAAGATACCATCTTGGAAGCAGAGAATAGCTTTTATCAGTCATCAGTCCTGCCAGCACCTACATTTTGGATGTCTGATCCTTAGAACCATGAAAAATAAATTTCTGTTATTTAAAAATCACATAGTCTGACTGTATTATTTTTTTACAGCTGCACAGACAGATTAAGACAGGGAGCAAGTAGTACCTTTGGCTACATTTTATTTAGAATAAGGGTTGGGAGTAGAAACTACTATCTATTTAAAAGTATTTTGTTGGGTTTAATAATAGTAAAGAAAAGCAAAAATGATTCAAACATTTATTTTCTATGCTAAATATTTTAATAGCAACTCATTGAAGTTGGCCATTGAGTATGTTGCTGGCTGTAGGTTTATCGTACATGGCCTTTATCATATTGAGGTAAAGACCATCTATTCCAATTCTCTATAAGGTTCTTATCATGAATGAGTGTTGGACCTTATCAAAAGCTTTTTCTGCATCTATAGAGATGATCATGTGGTTCTTACTTTTGGCTGTATTGATATGGTGGATTACATTCATTGATTTACGTATGTTGAACCATCCCTGCATTCCTGGGATGAATCCCACTTGGTGGGGATGAATAATCTTCTTGATGATTTGCTGCATCCTGTTTGCTAATATTTTATTGAGAATTTTTGCATCTATGTTCATTAGAGAGATTGGCCTATAGTTCTCTTTTTTAGTTGAGTCTTACTCTGGTTTTGTTACTAGAGTGATATTTGCTTCCAGGAATGACTTAGGAAGAATTGCTTCCCTTTCAATTTCATTGAAGAGTTTCAGGAGTGTCGGAATTAAGTCTTCTTTGTATTTCTTGTAGAATTCTGCAGTGAATCCATCTGGGCCTGGGCTCTTCTTTGTTGGCAAGGTCTTAATTACATTTTCAATTTCATTAGTAGAAATTGGGATATTCAGCAGTTTTACATCTTCCTGATCCAGCTTTGGTAGTTCATATGTATCTAGGAATTTGTCTATTTCTTCAGTGTGATCGAACCTATGAGAGTAGAGGTTTTCGAAATAGGTGTTGATGATCTTCTGTATTTCCACAGAGGCTGTGGTAATTTCACCTTTTTCATTCCTTATTGCATGAATTTGAGTTTTTTCTTTCCTTTTTTCAATCAGGTTGGCTAGGGGCTTATCAATTTTATTTATTCTTTCAAAGAACCAACTCTTTGATTCATTGATCCGTTGTACTGTTTTCTTTTTAGTCTCTATTGCAGTAATTTCTGCTCTGATCCTTATAATTTCCTCCCTTCTTTTGGCTTTGGGCTTGGCTTGCTCTTCTTTTTCTAGATGTTTGAGTTGTAGCATCAGATTGTTTATTTGTGTTCATTCTGTCTTCCTGATGTGGGAACTCAGTGCAATAAATTTTCCTCTGAGGACTGCTTTCATTGCATCCCACAAATTCTGGTAAGTTGTGTTTGTATTTTCATTTGCTTGTAGATATTGTTTAATTTCTTCTTTAATTTCCTCTGTGACCCACTGATTGCTCAAGACTGTATTACTCAGTTTCCTGTGAAGTTTTTGCAGTTGCTTTTATCGTTAATTTCTAGTTTCACAGCACTATGATCCGATAACATGCATGGGATAATTTAAATTCTTTTGCATTTACCTAAATATGTTCTGTGGGCTAGTATATGGTCTATTTTAGAGAATGTCCCATGTACTGCTGAGAAGAAGGTATATTCTGATGTTGTTGGATGGAAAACTATATATATATCAAGTCCATTTGTTCACAGGTATGATTCAGTTCTGTTATGGCTTTGCTGATTTTCTGTCTAGTTGATCTGTCCCTCTGTGTCAATGGCGTGTTAAAATCTCCTGTTATAATTGTGTTATTGCTTATTTGACTTTTCATTTCTGTTAATATTTGCTTTATATTGCTGGGTGCTCTGGAATTTGGTGCATATATATTTAAGATTGTTATCTCTTCCTCTTGAAGTTTTCCCCTAACTAGTATGTAGTGACCTTCTTTATCTCTTTGGATCATTCTTGGTTTGAAGTTCACATTGTCTGCAAACAGGATTGCTACTCCTGCTTTTTTTTTTTTGGTTTCCTGTTGTGGGAGTACTGTTTTCCATCCTTTGACTTTCAGTCTAAGAGGTTTCCTTTTGTGTAAAATGGGTTTCTTGTGACAGCATATGGTTGGATGTTGTTTCTTGATCCATTCTGCCAGTCTGTTTCTTTTGATTGGCGAGTTGAGGCCATTTACATTAATGGTTGTAACTGTTATATATTGGTTTATTGTTGACATGTTATCTTTCTGCTGTTGTATCTTTAGCTTCCATTCTATTTAATTGTCTGCCTTGCTTGGTGGGTTTATCCTATGTGTATCTAGAATATCTTTCAGTATTCCTTGTAGGGTTGGTTTTGTGGTCATGAAATTTTTCAGCTGTTCTTTGTCATGGAAGTATCTTATTTCTCCATCCATTTTGAAGGACAGTTTTGCAGGGTACGTCAGTCTGGGTTGGAAGTGGTTTTCCTTTAGGATGTGAAATACTTCACTCCATGCTCTTCTTGACTTCATTGTTTGTGTTGAGAAGTCTGCTGTGATTTGATAGGTTTTCCTGTATAGGTGATTTGTCTTTTCTTTCTAACAGCTTTTAGTATTCTGTTCTTATGGTGGGTTTCTGGGATGGTGATTATTACGTGTCTGGGTGTAGTTTTATTTTGGTTATGGCTATTTGGAGTTCTATATGCTTTACTAATCCAAATGTCAGTTTCCCTTCTCACGTTTGGGAAGTTTTCTGCTCTTACTTCTGTAAATATCGTCTTGATATCATTTGGGCTGTCCCCTTCTTTTTCATTTATCCCTATTAATCTTATGTTATTTTTCTTTGCATCATCTTGCAGGTGTTGAATTGTTATTTCCTGATTCTTTGTTATTTTTAAAAGATCTTGTCTTTCCTGTTCACTGGCTGCGATCTTATGTTTGAGGTCTGAAATTCTGTCTTCACTTTCATTGAGGCGGTTTTTACAGCTTTCAATAGGATTTTTGATTTCCTGTATATCTCTTTGAATCTGCTTTATGCATTCTGTTTGCTATTCTTATAGTGTTCATTCAGGGATTCTATCTGTTTGCTTTGTTCCTCTTAATTTTTTAGCTGTGTCTTCACTAGATGTGTTCACTATTTCTTTCACTACTTTTATCATTTCTTCTTTTACCTGGGCAATTATTTCTAATTTGAATTTCTCCATAGTTTCCCCTAGTTGCTTCTTTATTTCAGTTGATATCATTTCAATCATTTCAGGTGTATGGCTTTTATTTTCTTGTATGTACATGGCTCCCAGGCTTTCTTGGGATGGGCTGGTGATTTGAGCCTGCCTTTTGGTCTTTCCTTTTGTCAGTTTTTCTTTATTTCCTTGGTTTGAGTGGTGTTCCAAAGCTTCCTCTGGGTGTGTTGCAAATCTCCTCCTGCCCGCTCAGCTACTGGAGCAGTCTCAGTTCCTCTGCAGGTACTTGGCCCCCTAAATTGAGAGGCGGAAGCAGGGTGTGGAGAACTGAGGCCAGAGAAACCCCCGGGGCACAATCCCCTGTCCTAGGGGTGTGGATATGAACTCAGCAGCTGGCAGTGCTGGTCGCAAGCTGTCCCCAGGCCAGCTCAATTGAGCCCAGCGTCCTCGAGCAAGGTTCCTGTCTCCTGGACTGAAACAAGGCCTCTGAGCATGGTTGACTGAGGCCCTGCAATCTGCTGGACCCAGTCCAGCATCCTGGTAGCTCCCCAGGAACTCAAAAGCCGGAATGTAGGTCTCCGACTCTCCCCAAGTCACCAGAACTCACTGTAGGCAACCTCCACCTCTCTGTAGACTCCTGGTTCTCTCTTAGTTAACTTTTTTTTTCTACTGTTGCTGTCACTGATGAGATGCCACGTGACTTATGAATTATTTAAATGTTATGGTAGGAGTACAGTATGTTTATAAGAATTTAATGCTGTATTAACAAATAATCTGTCTTTTCTTGTAAGCAAGACCTAAGCAGAAAATAATCAGCCTTGAAAAGTAGAGATTAAAATGCTAGCCGAAATCACCTTGCCTTACTCTCATTACAGAGTAGCCACTGAGTAAGAGAATAGGGAGGTATAATCTTTTGCGTGACACTTTCCATCACCATGGTACTGACCAGTGCTTATTTCTCCAGTTAGGTTTTATTATGGGGGAAACACAGAATTAGCCAGTTTCAGTATTACATTATCACACTGCAGTAGGTCAGACATATCCCATTCTGTTAAAAATATGATAGTTCTTCATCCAGGAAAAACAAACAAAATACTTATAAAAAATATTAAAAGATTAGATAACCAAAGTAATGGCAAATTCATTAATCTAAATCTCTGTGTTGACAGATCTTCCAGAACACAGTAAGAACAAATAAAATTATATATAGGCTTCTATAAAATAAAATACAGAGAATGTGCCAACTTGAATTTATCTGTAAATCAAAAAATACTTTAAAAATCCTACTTAGCCATCATTCAGTCCCCTGCACAAACCTGCCTGGTGGAGAGCAAGAGTGATCTGGTAGAGTTTGGGGTCTAGCCCCATGGTAGTGCACTTGCCTAGCATTCCCCAGTTGAAGGGTTCAATCCCCACCACTAAAAACAAAAAGATGATCTTGGAAAAATTAATGGGGAGGGGAGCTAGTGACTGGTTTTAATATTGACTTGAATTGCTTATAGAAATTCCTTTCAGAATACTGATAGATCAGAACAGACTGTAAAGAAAGGACTTACATGTTTGAATGGAACTCAAGGCAGTGTTGGAAAGGCAACTGTTTAGGGTAGAAAAGAGTAAGGAAGGGATAATCTTTAGAAACTGAACAGTTTTGAGGGGGGAGAGTGTGTAAGAGGCAAAACTCAGAATTTAAAACGCCAAGAGTGAAACCTCATGTCAATGATGAGCATGGGGTTGTGAGGCTATCAGTGTAGGTTCATCGATTTAAACAAATGTTTCACTGTGTCTTAGGATGTTGTTCCCAAACTGTGGGAACTTTGTACTGCTGTGAAAATAAAAGTGCTCTAAAGAACAACCTAATAAGAAAGCAAAAGAATGTGGGTTTGTGCGGCTTGCCCGTATTCCTAACACTTGGCAGGCTGAGGCAGGAGGATTGCTATGAGTTCAAAGGTTAGCTTGAGCTGCATATTGAGACCCTGTGTCAGAAACCAAAAACAAAACATAGGAAGTATATGGAGAAAGTTCATGATACTACAAGGCAGAAGAATATTTTAAAAATTAGCATCCTCACAATGTCTGGCTCCCAATCTAAGTAATATGTATGCTTTACTAGAAACAGGGCATTTTGATTGATTGGTTGGTTGGTTGGTTGGTTTTTGAAGCAAAAATTTTCCAAGGGAAGTTTTATTTCTTCCCAAAAGACCAACTTCAATCAGATGAAGTTATCAAATGATCATAATCTCAAGATTTTGTTGTTTTTATAATAAAACAAAAGATAAAGATTAGAAATGGATGCATGCCCTTTTCTTTCTACTTCCTGTTCAAAATGCTTCATTTCTTAACAGCC
The DNA here is from genome assembly GCA_004027295.1 of Dolichotis patagonum. Classification (NCBI taxonomy): domain Eukaryota; kingdom Metazoa; phylum Chordata; class Mammalia; order Rodentia; family Caviidae; genus Dolichotis; species Dolichotis patagonum. The sequence continues at coordinate 5,019 of PVJX010005621.1, read as the reverse complement.
TGCATTCTCTTAAATTTGAAGTTATACTCAACATACTTAAGCCTCAGCACAGTCTTCTTTGTAATTTTAGTCTTTTTCCAGTAAATCAGTTTTGTCATGATGCTGCTGTACTTGGACATACTTGTGCCAAACTTTGCCACATTTGTGGGATTACTGCTTGACGTACTTTCTGCAGAAAGTCTGGCAGGTTTTAGGAATGTTCGGTGGGAGTACTGTTGGCATGGAAGGAAACAGAGCGTTTTTAAACTGAGAATCTTGAGAATTATATCATATAGCCAGTCTTGTTCATAGAAAATGATTTGAAAAAAATAGAAAATGAAAATAAAATGAGTTCATTTTGTGAAAATACTTATAACATCCACCCCCCAGAAAAGGAACAAACATTGATCATGGAATAGAACTGAGAATTCAAAAATAAACTTTCATATTTATGGTCAGTTGATTTCCAGCAATGCCAAGACAATTCAGTAGAGAAAGAAAAATCCCTTCAACAAATTATGTGGAACAAATGGGAATTAACTTGCGAAAAATGAAGTTGGACCCCCACATCAAAGCACATACAAAATTAAAGGGTATTAAAGAACTAAATGTAAATACTGAAACTATTCAGATGTGTAAATCTTAACCTTGCAATCTTGACATTGTTGTTTTTTATATTTTAAAACATGACACCTTCAGGCATAAGAAACCATAGAAAACTAAATAAATTGTACCTCATAAAATTAAGAATTTTGTGCTTCAAAGGACACTCAGAAAGTCAAAACACAACCCACAGTATGTAAGAAAATTGTAAATCTTGTATCTAAAAAGTATTCAGAGTATAGAGAACATTGCAAAGCTCAACAATAAAAAAGACAAATAACCTAATTTTAAATAAAGGATATAATGTTCTGAGAAGATGGAGAAATAGTAAGCAGCAGAGTAAACAGCCTCTCTGAGAGAAACAGTCCAGATGCTGGAATATAGCATTGGAGTAAGAGAAGAAGAAAGGAAGTGGGTGCCCTGCACCCAGGAAGAACCTAAAGTGAGAACTGAAGCCCACAGAGAGAGTAAAAAAGAAAAATGAAGAAGAGGGTAGCTGGCTGTGTCTTCACTCAGAGTCAGACCGCTGTGTGAGAAGAGTTGTTGGAACCTGGGGACACATGGTCACAGTGACGGTGGTGGCTGGTAAGCCCAGAAGCCTCTGCAAAGAGATGAGGTGGTGGAGGGGAGCAGCAGATGCATAGGTCTGCACTGGCTGGTGGTGAGTGCAGAGGGTTCAGTTCTCCTGCGGGAGAGAGCAGTTGGCAGGGAGCCATTTTGGAGCTGGGCAGGATAAGCCTGGAACCAGAAATGTAGCCAGCTCCCTCTAGCAGCTCCTAGCTGGGAGCAGACTGGTGGAAATTCCTGGGACTGAGCCCCACCCCTGTGCACATTCCAACAGGTTCCCTACCTGTAACCAGCTCAGCCTGGAAGCTGATGCCAACCCCGCCCTCACGCATGCTCTAACAGCCAAGATGGGGGCTCCCTGCTGTTAACCAGCTTGGTAGGGAGGCTGCAGCCCACCTGCACCCCCACCCCCAGCATGTTCTGGCAACCATCATCACAAGTGACCCACCCCTCTGTGCTCACTCTTGCAACCATCATTGTAGATCCCCCACAGGTAACCAGCATGGGCCAGCCCCACCCCTACATGCACTGCAACAGCCACCAATGAGCCCAGGCAGGCTGGGAAAAGCAGCAGACAGTCCTGCACCAGCACACCCAATGGTCACCATCAGATACTGGTAGCCAGCACTGACTGGAAGAATCAGTCTCACTTCAGAGAAATTGTAGCCAATATAGAGAGTGCCTGGGACCCCACTACACACTTGGCTAGAAGAACCCAGGAATATTATTAAGACAAGCAGAAGGCAGTCTCTGGGCTCCAACCCAAGCAGAGCAAGTCCATGAGATGTAAACATGAAAGAGATCGGGAGTCACACACCTGAAGTTTCTGAAGTAATGGCAACTGAAATAATGAAACAACTTCATGAGGCTATAAAAGAAATTAGAACAAAAATACTATCTCAGGTAAAAGAAGAAACGAAAAACATAATAAAAGAATTGCTAAGCACCTCTAAAGACAGAGATGAAATAGAGGAGCATAGGAAAACCTTGAATGAATATTAAAAAGACTTAAAAGACACGGAACAAATTCAAAAAGATTTCCAGGAAGTTAAAAACTCCATTGAAAGCTGGCAAAAGCACCTGAAAGAAACTATAGATAGTATCAAACCTTGAAGACAGGGTTGCGGCTTGAGATCACAAAAGGAAAGATCTCCTAAAAATAACAAGGAACCAAGAAGTAACAATTTAACGGTTGCAAGACAACCAAAAGAAACATAACTTAAGAATAATAAATGCCAGTGAAAAAGCAGAGAGCAACAAAAATGACATCCAGGGAGGAGGAGCTAAACATGGCAGATGGATAAGCAGCAGGATACAGAGCCTCCCTGAGAGAGACAGCTCAGATGCCGGAATAAAACATCCTGGAGAAGTCCAGACAGAGGGAGTTGGATTCTCTCGACCCAGGAGGAAACTGAAGGGAAAAGAGCTGGTCAAACATGCAGTCTCGGGGCTACCATTAGAGAAGCTAAGATTAGTAGTCACGGTGCTCTCCCCAAGCCGCCTGAATTTGCGCTGCTGCAACTGGCCTGAGCCATCCTGCACATGACTCTGGAGCCTCTGCAAAATCGCACCGTAGCCTCGCTGAAGTCGGAGGTCGGTGAGCCCAACGGAGAACGGAGCCCGCGACCTGCATTAACCTGCAATGAGTGCTGGGAATAAAACCCTCCCATGGGAAAAGGGCAGCAGCTGGACAACATGTTGGAATTGGGCAGGACGGGCCTGAACTAGGAACAGCAGTGACTTTAGTTGGTTGCTACCCTCCCAGAGCAGATTGGTGGGATCTGCTTGGGCTGGGTCACAGCCCTGGCTGGGACCCAATAAGTCGTCCCAAACCAATTCCCTATGTGCAGCACACACTAACAGAGTGGAGGGACCAGCATACACTGCCCCTGCTTGCACCTCAGTGACTAGCAGCAAACTGGAGAGGGCAGAAACCCCTAGCTAGCATGCTCCAGAAGAACCAAATTCAACACGGAAAGGGGCTGGACCTCCATCATACTCTTGTATGGAAGAAACCAAAAACATGACAAGAGAAAGAAATAAGAAAAAGCCCCCAGCCCCCAACCCTGAGAATATTGATCCAGGAGAGGCAAAAACAAAAGATATTGAGGGAAGCAAACATGCAATATCAAACACAGCATTGGCAAACATAAAGAGATATCTTCAAGACCTTGTAGACAAGCTCAAAACTGAAATATTAATTCAAGTAAAGCAAGATATAAGTAGATTAATAAAAGAAATGCTAAGCACCCCTCAAGAAGACGCAGATGGAAGAATGGAGGAACACAAAAAAAGGAGATAAATGTTCAATGAAGAATATAAAGAAAACCTAGAATACATGAAGCAGATTCGAAGAGATTACCAGAAAATTAAAAACTCCATTGAAAGCTGGCAAAACTGTTTGAAAGAAACTAAAGATAGACTATCAAAACTTGAAGACAGGCTTGCAGTGTGTGATCATGAAAGGAAACATCTCTTAAAAATAACAAAGGAGGACAGGGGGAAGACAAGATGGCGGACTGGTAGGTAGCAGGAGAGAGACCCTCTCTGAGAAAGACAGCTCAAATGCCAGAGTAAAACACCCTGGAGAGACCCAAACAGAGAGAGATGAACTCTCACAACCCACGAAGAAACTAAAGTGCAAAAAACCGCTTGAATATGAGGTCCTGGGGCTACTATTAGTGAAGATAAGATCAGCGAGCATGACACCCTCCTCGAGCCGTCTGAATTCCTGCCTGACCTGAACAAGTGATCCACACTGAAGCGACTGGCTTGAGTCACTGGAGCATGGAGCTGAACAGCCCTGCGTGCAGCTTGCCCGGACCGGCCCTGCACGCGACCCACCCAGAGGCACTGTAAATTCCCACCACAGCCGCGCTGAAGTTGGAGGTCGGGGAGCCCAGCAGTTCTTGGGGATGCGGTGAGTGATGGGAATAAGACCCTCCCACGGAAAGGGGAAAACGACTGGACGGCATGTTGGATTTGGGCAGGACAGCCCTAACTCCATAAGGAAGTGGCTTCAGCTGGTTGCTCCCCTCGCCAAGCAGATTGGTGGCATCTGCTTGGCCTAGGCCGCGCCCCTGGTGGGGACCCAATTACGTCCCTGAGATTAGTGCACACTGACGCAGTGAAGGCCTGCAAAGATTGACTGGCCCAGAAGCGAGAAGTTGGCGCACACTGCCCATGGGTGAACTCTAATCTCTGATAACCTATTGAAGAGGGCTAAAGCTCCTAGCCTGCGCCCTCTAGAGGAGTGTTAACCAACAAGAAAAGGATCTGGGAATTACACTGTACACTTGTATGGAAGGAACCAAAAACATGACAAAAGGGAGAAATAAGAAAACACTCCCAGCCCCCAACCCTGAGAACATTGATCCAGGAGAGGTAAATACAAAAGAGATTGACGGCAGGAAAAATGCAACATGAAACACAGTGTTAGCGGACATAAAGAGATATCATCAGGACCTCGTAAGCGGGACCAGAACTGAAATATTAATTCAAATTAAACAAGAGATAAGTAGATTAATAAAAGAAGGGCTGGGGACCTCTCAAGAAGACACAGACAGAAGAATGGAAGAACACAAATGGAGAGAAAAATTTAATGAAAAATTCAGAAAAAACCTAGAATTCATGAAGCAGATTCAAAGGCATTATGAGGAAACTAAAGACTCGATAGAAAGTTGGCAAAACTGCTTGAAAGAAACCAAAGATAGACTATCAAAAATTGAACACAGGCTTGCAATGTGGGGTCATGAAAGGGAAGATCTCTTAAAAATAACAAGGGAGCAGGCAGTAAAGACACAAAGACTGGAAGATGACAAGAGGATCTATAACTTAAGAATAAAGTATGTGAATGAAGAAGCAGGAATC
>PVJX010005620.1:30541-84065 GCA_004027295.1 Dolichotis patagonum | reverse complement strand
TAAAAAAAAAAAAAAGAAAGAAAAAGAAAAGAAGGGTGGCCAGGAGTGCGGCTGGGGGCAGTGCCCGGGAAGGAGACAGCCAACCCGTCGAGGCCTTGTGGCTGGACTGCGGTCTTATCTGACACAGGTAGCCAGGCTGCTGTGCTTTGGAATTTGCTGCTTACAACTCGGCCCACCCTCTTGCTCTCAATTTTTCTGGGGCTATATTTTAGGTCATAAACCGGAAAGCCACAAGACAGAGCCAGCCCCTGCCCGAGTCTGCAAGTGAAGTTTCAGGGGGTCTCAGCGCACTCCTGCCCGACCTCGCAGCCCTGCCCGGTCCCCAGCCGTGGTGCACAGCTATTCCAGGCACCGGCGGCCAGGGAGCAGGAAATAGTTACTGTTTTTTATCTACTTCTGCGGTGTGAGGCACAGAACTTAGTCTGGAACATGGCTAGGTAGGCGCCCGGCCACTGAGCTGCACCCTCAGTCCTCCTTATGTTCCCACACATGTCTCTCACTGGGTTACACCTTCTGCTCCAATCTGACATCATTTTAATTTTAGTCTTTTGAGATTAGGGTGTCCCCGAGGAGACCAGACTGACCACAAACTTCAATCCTCCGGCCTTGGCTTCCCAGCTGTGGGAGCGCCAGTGCGCACCAGCTCACCCAGGTGAAGACAAGGACACCTCCTCCTGTTTGCAGCTCAGGAGATGGAAACGGGGGCTCATGTGCTAGGCCAGCCCCGAGAGCCTGAGGTGAGATGAGGTCTTGCTGCTCCCGCCCAGCTTCCTAAGCAGCAGAGATTATAGGCGTAAACCACCAGACCCAGCACCTCCGGGCTTTCCTCACTTCTATTTTTCCCTTTTTAGAATGCTCACATTTCTCAGGCTTGTCTCCATTATCCATCCACTGCTTAGAAAGCAACTATCAGTTTCTAAAAAAATTTTTGGAGACTGTGCCTCTATATATAGGTCATGATGGCGTTGAACTCACTATACAGCCAGCCCGGCCTCAAACACACGGCCATCCTCCTGCTTCTGCCTCCTGTGTGATGGGATTAGACTCGCTCCACCACACATGGCTTTGAAAGTTTCCCTAGCAGTGGGACTTTTCTCTTCGACTTGTAACCTGCTTTCATCGGCTGACTTCGCCTTTTCTGTTGCCTTGTGGCTCTTTTTTTCGAACTTTTTGCTTCATCTTCGAACTCCTGTTTCAGAAGAGCTGTATCTCACTCCACCTCCTACCACAAGGAACTGGCTGAACTTTCAGCTGTGGGATCTGAGAGTAAATTCTTAGCAGCGCATTTCTCCTGGGGGCTGACTCCGCGCTGGACAAGTCACCTAACCCACATCTCCGCATGGTGTGGCTCTGGGGAGACCATGGCTCAGGCTGTCTCCTCCTCAGTCCTCAGCAAGTGCTGCTGTGAGGCCCGAGGCTGGTCTTCTCCCCGCTTCCGCACTCAGCACTTGTTCCCTGCGCCCTGGGAAATACTGCCACTGTAGGACAGGGCTGTTGGTTTTTTCCCCAGGGCGTCACCTACTTGGAGAAAGCTGTTCCTCGCACTGTGCCTGATCCTGACTCCACAGAGGAAACCTTTCCTGGCACCCTCTCTCGCCCTGGTTCAAGTGTTCTTTTGGCTGGGCCTGTATCTGAGACAATGTTTTGCTAGGTAGTTCAGGCTGGCCTTCAACTCACTAAGTAGCCCCACGACCCAGGCTGGCCTGGGCCTCACACCAATCTGCCTGCCTCAGCCTCCCAGATGCTGGAAACCATGCCCGGCTTATACAAGTATTTCTAGTACCCACAGCTGTGCACCAAGACAGAGTATCATGTGGAAGCTTTAGAATGTGTAAGTAACAGCAAATGCTTTTTCAAATGAATGTTATATAATTGGTGACTCAGTACTTATTCAGCAAATCATATTCTACAACATCAGGACTCACGAAAAGCCTGCTTCTCACTAGAGTCCATGCGCCCCTTGGTTTAGCACTAGGAACCAATTCCAGGGCCTTGGCACTCAACTATATCCTTAGTGCTTGTTGAAATTTTTTGAGACAAGATCTTACTCAGTTATCCAGGCTGAGTTGGAACCTGTGTTCTTCCTGCCTCAGGCTCCCAAGTGTCCTTGTTAACAAAGAATAAACAATAACAAAAACACTAAGAAGGTTTTCAGGGTGAAAACTCCTTCTGCTCGTCACCTCCGGCCTCCCGAACCTGGCTCAGGGTTAGGGTTTTTTGACAGTTACCTTTGTTCTGCACAGCTGCGACTCAAGCCCGGGACCTACACACACTGAGTGCTCTGCTGCTGAGCTGCACCCCGGGCCTCCCAAGTGGACATGTTCACCCCACACCCACCCCTACGCCCCCAGGGAGGGAGCTGACATCGCTGCACCCGCCGGCCGGCCTGCAACGGAAGGTGGATAAAGAAAGGCAACTGCAATCTCAGTCAGTGGTCTTACTGGCTGTAAAATCTAAACATTACCAGATTTCCCAGGTTGGGTGTACAGCGGAGTGATAACAGCACTTGGGCATGAGACCTTAGGTTCAATCTCCAGCACCTCAAAAACGGAAGGGAAATGGTATGGTGGTGCGTACCTGTAACCCCAGCGCTGGGGAGGCTGAGGCAGGAGGATCACAGCAAAGTTCAGAACCACCTTAGGCTACACGGTGAGCTCAAGGTCAGCCTGCACTGCAGAGTGAGACCGTTCAAAGAGCAAAAGAGGAAAAAACAGTAGAGGGCAAATACTACTTTGCATTTTCTAATGATGATAAAAAAGCTAAAACTAAACTTTACCTCTTTGTTTTTATTTATTTATTTAGGAGACAGTCTCCCTGTGTAGCCCAGGCCGGCCTTGCCCTCAAGGTGATCCTCCTGCCTCTGCCTCTTGGAGTACAGGCATGCGCCACCATGCCGAGGCTCATTTATATTGATTTTAAAAACCTAACATCCACGTATCAGTATGAAAAGTAGTAAAATTTGACTGAGCAATGATTAAATAAATCAACTGATGCGAAAGAGGGAAAAAAAATCAGTAAGAAAGCTACCATTGCCCCAAAATATGAACAATATTCATTATAAAATTCAAACTAGCTGACATGGTGCAGCACACTGGTAATCTCAGCACACCGGATACAGAGGCAGGAGGATTGTGCCGAGTTGGAGGCCTGGCTCAGACACACACTGAGACCCTGCCTCAAACAGCCAAAGCACAGGGCTGGGGACACAGCTCTGCGGCACCAGTGCCTGCCTGGCAAACACAAGGTCGTTGAGTTTGATTCCGGGTACCAAAATAAATAAATAGAACAAAGTACTAACTAGAACACTGAACAATAAAAAATGCTTCACAAATGTCTATGCGACAAAGCCTGCGCTAAGACAGCTCTGCCAAGTTTGCACAATGAACCTGAAATAATTTAAACTTAGGCCTCTCTACCGGCGGCTCCTCGCGGGCTTTAGGAGGAAGGTGAGGTTAATACAGGAGCAGAGCTGCCTGCTCAGTGGCTCTACAAGCAACTTGGGACGGGGCTGCAGTCGGGGTAAGGGCTCATCTGCAAAGGGAAGATTATAACTGTGCAGACCTCGCTGAGTCACCCAGGAGAATTAAATTAGGTATTTGGTGAACCGTGCTTAGCGTGGTAACCAGTACATAGTAATCACCCAGCGTTAACGACCACTGGAGCAGTGAGGAGCAGCTATCAGCACTGTATCTTTAATCTGGAAGCTGCAGGAGCCAGTGCCCTCCCGCTGTTCCTGGGGTCCCGAGTGGCACCGGTTAGGGAATCCACCAAAGAGACCCTTCCCGGGATGGCTGGGAGCCGGCCTTCCCCGGTGCCAGCCTCCGGGAGGAGGAGGGACACGGCAGGACGGCGGGCCTGGCTGGTGGGGGTGGGCTCGGTCCAGGGACCGGCCGCTGCAGCAGACCTGCCTGAGCTCCTCGGCCATGCTGGCCCATGGCAGGCGGCCTGTGCTGCGGGAGGTGCCAGGCACCAGGCTCTCCCGCCCGGGACCCAGACGAGTGGCCTTGGCTGCTGACCACCGCGTCGCCCTGACCTCGAGTCCTCCTCTGCATCGGCGGCGCCCTCCCTGGCCGGCACTCGGGGCTCGCTCGGTCCCCCCCTTCCTCTTCGGGGAAGGAGGACGAGGGGCCTCCCGGGGCCAGCAAGTCGTCACCATCATTAAAAATAATAACACACAACCCAGGGTTTTCAGATCGTGCCAGTTTTCAAAGCTTTTTTAAAAATGCAAGATTTCACACAAAATCCAGTAATGCTGTGACAGCAGCTCATTGAAAATCCTAAACATACAGGACAGGCAACCCCAACCAAGTGACTTTATCCATCTGTTTCCCTGTCTGTGAAAGGTCAGTGACAAAGTCCTATGCAGGGTCGGAGTCAAACAAAGTGTTTCTCCAGCTCTGGCCATCCTGGGCCCCTTCCAGCCAGAGGGGCACACCTGTCATCGAGCTCGCCCGCCCCGGCCACCACCTCCGGCCACCAGCTCTGACGGCCCACCCTGCACTTGGCCGGATAGCTCACCTCCCTCACCTCTGCTGCACCTCCTCCTCTCCATAGCGCAGCTGCCGGCTTCCAGCCCTCTCCGCTCTCTTCCCAGGAGCAGCCCCACGAGTTTAATTCTGGTCCTGCCGCCCTTTCGTGGTTTCTGGACAACCTGAATCCTCAGAATTGTAAATCACTTGTTTGGCCAAAGACCTTCCCAGGGTTTGCTCATGAATCTAGAAAACTGATGGAAATTCCTCCATCTAACAAGGAAATTCCTGCTACCAGGGCCTGGCTGACCTCGCCTCTTGCCACCTCTTCCCCCACTCCCTCAACTCCAGGGCCTGGAGAAACCACAATTTGCAACACAGAATCCTCTTTTGTCCCCAGGAACAGCTTCCGACTCAGTCCCACCTCCCAGAATACCTGGCCCCTCCCTGCACGGCCTGTGCCCAGGGGCTGCCCTGGGGCCGCAGGGAGAAGCAGGCTTCCTTCCGGCAGGCCAGCCTGCCCTGCCCTCAGGCTGGAGGCAAGGTGGGGGGGGTGTGCAGACGCCCTTCCCGGTGAGGGAACCCAGCCGTTGGCACAAGGAACCACCGGAGCAGGCTTCGCTTCCCCCGGGGCCTCGGGCTCAGGCCCCCAGAGCCAAGCGTGTGACTTAAAGGCCTCCAGGAAGAGGCTGGGACTGAGACAAATTCACCACCTCTGCACTCTTTGCTAATTCAGGATTCGAGGGCAGAGGCCAGGCCAACTTCTAGCTGCTGAAACTTTCTATGAACACACTGTGCGATTTTTTACTGGCACAACAATATTTATTTGCCCTATGAAGGTAATTATAATATCCTGTCTATACGCATACTACTTAATAGCAGTATTAATATATACTGGGTCAGGAATGCATTCAACGCTCACACTGAGAATATTAAGCCCAGTGAGATCTTTAAAGACAGACCTGAAGACTTGATGAGCAGTTCCAAATTTAATTTTCATAGCAACCATGTGAGGTAGGCACTGTCATCACCCCCTCTCACAGATCAAGAAACTGAGGCTCGAAGAGATGAAGTGATGTAATTACCCTCTGTTACACAGCTAGGATGCAGGGCCAGTTAGACTCCAGCGGTCTAGTTTTAATGAATACAAAACTACACAACTAAATAGGGTGTGGTGGTGCACAGCATTCAGGAGGCTGAGGCAAGAGGATCCCAGTGAGTGAGGGCAGCCCTGCCTCCACAGTGAGTTGAAAGCCAGCCTGAACTGCATAAACTAAAACAAAAAAACTATACAATCATTGTTAATAGAAAAGCCTACATTTATGTTTATGGACTCACATGAAACTAAAGAAAACACACTAAAACTGTTTGGCCGGGGATACAGCTCAGTGGCAGAGTGCTAGCACCTAGGGGGCTGGAGATTGGATCCCCAACACCAGGGGGAAGACAGTTAACAGTACTTATCCCAAGGAGGTCTATTCTCAAGTATAAAATAAGAATGCCCCACTCCTAGCTTTTTAGTTACAAAATAAGCGAGCAAATACTAGAAATACTATCCAGAGGAACTACTAGTTAGGAGGGCGGGGAAGGAACACCCACCGAGGGCGCAGTGCATACCAGCTCACCAAGAATGTGCTTTTCACTTCCAGATAAAGAAACCCAGCCCGGAAGGAACTGCCCACCGGAAGAGCAAGGATCAGAACCCAAAGCCCAGTCCAAACAAGCCTGTGACTGTAGGGTGCCAGGATACAAATGAATGCTCCAAAAATCTGGCTTAGCAACACATCGCACCCTGGGAAGAAGCAAGAACCAAGTAGTGTCGCACCCTGAGTGCAAGGCAGGGGAAGGGAGGCCTCGAATTTCAGCCGGCCTCCCGCCGCCCAGTGCCTCCCCACAGCCAGGAGCACTGTGACAGCCGCTTCCCAGGGAGCGCCTCTGGGACTCTCACGCCTGCTGTGGGGAGCGCACCCCGCGGTGTCTGCAGTGTGGCTGGGCACAGCCCAGGACTGCTTTGCACCCTGCGAGCCGCACTCAGCCATTGGACTAGGTCTCACCTGTCACCAGAAGGTATCCTGTCTGAGAACTCTGCTTTCTAACTCCTTATCTGTATCCTAAATCTGGACAGTGAGAGCCGCTAACCCTGAAGGGACATCAGTAACAATGAGTAGATCAGCATTTTTTTTGAAATAACGTTCTTAATTTTAATATTTTTCATTTTGAGAGCTCATGCAGAATTTTCTTTATTTCTTTTTCTTTTCTTTCCATTCCCCCCCCCACTTTTTTTTCCTATGGACTATCTCACTCTGTAATTCAGGCTGGTCCTGAACTCAGTTATGGAGCCCAGGCTGACCTCAAATCCGTGGCAATTCTCTTGCCTCGGCCTCCAGAGTTCTGGGATTACAGGCTCACAGCACCACATCTGGCTGACACAGAAATTTTAAAAATCAATCTAAACTAAAATTTTCATTCCTCTAAAAATAGCAGCAACATGATTTCCTGAGAAAAACTGTTTAGATGGGAACACAGATTTCTTTATAAAACGTTTCAGAGGAAAGAAAACTTGATTATTTCAGACTCATAAATTAAAGTGAACATCCACCTTTCAAACGTTTATTAATGAAAAAGTATATTCCCTAAGCAATTTAAAGCTAATTCAATATTTTGCTCTGAAAGTCTTTATTAGTTTCAAATAGAACGTAATCGTTAAAAACATCAAACCTGCTATATTCCTTTAGGAATAAAGCAGCCCATGAGATGATTAAATTAGGGAAATAATAAACGTTTGGGTGAGGACACAAAGATGTTGGTGTTTTTACACAGTTTTGAGACCTTAGAAAGCTGATGATGTAACCTTAAAACTACCAAATGATAAGGCAACAAAATTTCTTTCAAACCTTAAAATGCTCTGGGAAAAAATGCCTCCTGGAATGATTTTTCCCCCTAACATGCTCTAAAAATAAAGACAAACTATAATAGAAGTAACCGTTTTTTTGGTACACCTTTCCAAGTCGATAGGAATTTCAATGAATAAAGTTAAAACAGCCATGAAATGTCATTTGTAGTTCGGGATCAAACCCAGACAACCCTCACGATCGGGACACGGTCACGAGAGCGCTGAAGGCTGGCGACCCCTGGGAGTTTCGCTCCGGAGGACCGGGGCGCGGACACCCTCGGGTCCCCATCCTCCCCTAGGCACCTATGGCACACCGGGGACCGGGACGGGCGGAACGTGGTCACCGCTGCCAGCGATCGCCGACCTGCGCCAGCACGCGCACACACACGCACGCGCACACGCGGGCGCGCACACACGCGCGCCCCACTCCGCCCCGGCTCACTCAAAGCAGGAGAAAAACAACAAACGACAGGAAAAGCGAGCCCTGCAGCCGCGCACGCAAGGCCGGCGGCGGGTCCGTGAGCCTCACAACTTCGGCGCCAGCACCGCCCGGGACGCCCCCCCCCCCGCAGGAAACCCTGACGGAGGTTTTCAGTTTACTACGTTAAAAAAACAACAAAACAAACAACTCCTGACACCAACACAGAACTCAAACCGAGTCCGTGTAAATAGAACAAAATGCCAAATCCGAAAGCCCCAGGGCGGCTGTGCCCGGCAGTCAGAGGCCCTCGCGGAGCCTCGGGAGTCGGGGAGCGCGCGCCGAGCTCCGCGGACGATCGCCCCGCTCGCGCCCGCAGGTAACACCCGGCCCCGGCCGCGCACCGCCCCGGCCGCCCGCACGCCGCGCCCGGCCCCGGGCGCCCCGGCCTGATCCCCGAGCCCCCGCGCAGCCCCTCCGGGAAGGCCCAGGCCCGACGGCGCGGGGCGCGGCTGGGCGACGGGGCCCGGAGATATCCGGGCCGGACCGTCCGGCGGGAACACCGACTCCCCGCGAGCCCCGCGCCGGCCCCGACAACGACGCTCCGAGAGGCGCCGGGAAACTTTTCCGACCCGGAAGAGCAGGCCCGATCCCCGCCGCGGGCCCGGCCGCCGGCCGAGTTCGCACCGAGGGCGCGCGGGACGCGGGCGGGCGGGCAGGGGCGGAGTACCTCGGCGGACGGAACCGGCTCGCAGCCTCGGAGCCGAGCGGCCGGCGCGCGGCCCACGCCCTCGGGGGTCCCGGGCGGGAGCAGGACGCCCCACTCACGGGGCCGCCCCCTGCTCCGGCCTAGAGCGAAACTTTCCGGCCGCGCTGCACCTGACTCCTCGCCGCCCCTCCACCCACCCCACGCCCGCGGGCCGCCGCCCCGCCCCGGCCCGGCCGGGCCGCGCGCCGAGGGGACAAATAAACCCAGTTAGGGCCTTTGGGGCCCTGCCCCAGCGGCCTGGCCTGCGTACCGCGGGAAAGCCTCGGCCCAGCCACGGGCTCGGGGCCGCAGCGCCCCGTCCAGCCCCGGGGCCTGCTCGGGCCGGGCCGGGGCGCGGCCGCCGGGGATCTCGGGCGCGAGGCCTAGCCGGCGCCCCTCCGCCGCGCACCCTGCCCCGGCCCAAACCGAGCAGGCCGCGCGACCGCCGCTCCAGCCCCGCCGCACCCCGCCCTCCCGGTGGCCCGCGCCCCCCGAGCCCTGCGCCTCGGCCCCCGCCGCCCCGGCGCCAGCCCCGTTTACCCGTCCATTCTCCGCGCGGCCTGGCGTGGGCCGACGATCCCCGGCCTCACGTAAGCGCGCTCGCCGCCCGCCCTGCTCGTGCGGCCCAGCCCGCCGCCCTACGGGAGCCCGGGGATGTGGGCCGGGCCTGGGGCCGCCTCTGCTTACCTTTCAGCCGCTTTTTTTTTTTTTCCTCCTTCCCCCCTTTTCCCTCGGCCGGGCTGACAGCTCAGAACGAGATGCGCTGGCTCTGCACCGGGAGGCTCGGCCGCCGCCGCCGCTGCTCCCCCTTGGGCTTCGGCGAGAGCCTTTGCTTGTCAAGCGAGAGGGGTGAGGATCATCATGTTTTTTTCTTTTATTTTGGAAAGTAGAAAGTGCGCCCGGGGTCGTTGATTATGAAGGGGAAATCCCTGAATGTGCTCCCCAGCCGCGAAGGCAGGGCTGCCGGCCGCACAAGGAGAAGCAGCAGCCTCCTACAGCACCACTACCGGCACTGCGAGGACATAGCACCAGCGCGCGGCTCCTCGGGCCTCCGAACGACAACTTCCCTACCATCTTGGAGCGGCGGAGGGGGCCGGGGGCAAAAGTGCGGCGCCCCCGGGCAGGGCCCGCTTCCGCCCCGGGGAGCCCGCCGCCTGCACCGGGCCGGGCCGCGGGCGGGACCGGGGCGCCCGAGTCGCGCTCGCAGGTGCTCCGGGGCAGGCAGGGCTCCGCGGCTGCTGTTAGGCAACAACTCTTTACGGGACACAGGTTTTCCGGTGATGATTATTTTGTATTCTAATTTTTGGTCGTGTTAGTGACCGTGGTGGTGTAATTTATTATTATTATTACTATTTATTTAATTTTTTTCAGGCTTATTGTGACTTTTCTGCATGCCAGGTCTTAAGTTCTGGGTCTGGTTGATCAGTTTGTAAATTTGTGCTCCAAGAGACTTCACAGGCACTTTGTCTGTCTGTTGATTCTGTGTTATCGTGTGTGTGGGTATTTACTTTCCTCTGTCAGATATAAAAATGCGTGTTCCATGTGGTCCTCCAAATTGAGAGTGCTGCGAGGCAATTAGAAAGGGATGTCTTTTGTCTCCATCTCTCCAAGGAATGTAAATAAATCCTAATTCACAGTCCAGGAAAGGCATAATACAGCTGCTTATTTTCCACAGTGCAAATAAAAGTGGAGATCAGCCCCCAGTGTATAGTTGACCACTTAGCCGAAAATAATACTAATTCCGTTATGTGCCACCCGCCCGGGAAGAAAGGCTACTGGAAACCTGGAAATAGAATTAAAGACTGCCTTAGGTTTCCTTTAAGTAAAATTGTTCTTAACAATTCTATCTAGACATTTCTATTGTTTTCTTATCTAGGTTCTTTGAAGTTTAGATATTCGGTGCTCACACGTGTCACTGCTTGTGTCCAGTGTCACCAAACTGAGAAACGTGTTTATTTTTGTTAGGAGTTGAAATACTGGTTCAGAACACACGCAGGGCTGCCAGCCCGAGTAATTTCTCTTTCGGCAGTGGAGGTCACGAATTTACTCTTCTTAAATGAGCGAAGCTCAGTAGATGAATGTGATCAAGGTTAACCCTGTCTGCCGCCTCCAGTCAGTCGTTACTCTTCTGACACATTGGCTAACCCAGGGGGGTGACTTTGTAATAGCAGCGTCTTGCATCAGCAGACCATTTCTTTCATTTGAAATCCATTGCAAAACGTTTAGAAACGGCTAGGGACTCCTCTCCATAAGGTCTGCTTTTTCTTGCTTCCAAATTTAGAAATGGCAATCAGTTTTACTTTTGTCTATTCTCTGCATCTACATTTGGACACTTGAGTATTCCTGGTTTTTGTGGGTTTTGCCTCCCTTTTTAATGGGAAAAACTACCGTAATTAAAGTAAAATGAGCTTATTCCTATTCTGGGAGCCTCCCATCAAGATGTATTATACTTGCAACTTTTTTGAAACATCTGGAGTTAAGCACGTTTGTCATAATCAGGTCCTTACTTCCTTAGACCTCTAGTGGGCTTGAAAAGCATGTTTGCTGCCAACAACTTATGTCTTTTACGGGCCATAGCTTTTTTTTAAAGTATTTATTTACTTATTTATTTATTTATTTTTCTTTTGAGATAGGGTCTCCCTATGCAGTTTAGGCTGGCCTTCAGCTCACTTTGTAGCCCAGGCTGGCAGCGATCCTCCTGCCTCAGCCTCTGCCAAGTGCTGGGATTACAGGCCTGCGTCACTACACCCAGCTGGGCCATTACTTTATACACAAGTTTTCAATGTCTGTTTGCATTAAGCAGTTTGTCACAGCTTTTCATGCAGTCCCTCATCATCACAGAAACTTGGCTTGTGTGGTGTCTGTCGAGCTAAGGCTATTCTGCAGTCGTAGAGTTTCTTGGTAGGTCTTCACTTGTACGTAACTCCAGTTCACAGTAATCCAACATTCTACTTCATAAGCCAAAATGGGGAGGGAGGTCACAACCCTGCCAAAAAGAAACCCCACTAGATTTGCAGTGTTGCTGAATTTCTTGATTGGTCAGTTGATCACAGAAGTCATTTCAGTTGTTCTGTCCAATCCTGGAAGCTACAGATGCTAACAAAACGCACGGACCTGAGTTCAAGGACACCCCACCCCAGGAGTTTCTGCGGCTCAAAATTTGGCTGAGGTTATTTAATACCTAGTGTACCTTGATAACGTTGTCAGACACTTTTATGTATGTGTTCTCATTTAATTTCACCCACAACTATGAAAGTTGTATGCTGTTCCTTTCTTTCCTTCCCTCCTTGGATATAGTTCTGTCTCCTGGGGGAGAGGAACCCCAAAGCTTTCCAGCGGGGTTCTCAGTTCTCCCACTTGAGCTTGCAAGGTAAGCGACGTGTTACCACCAACTGATTCTGTGTCGGGAGGTGCTGGCTTCCTGCCAGGTGCCTTTTGCCAAAATAAATTTTAGTACCCAGCCTTGGAATTGTCTTCATTCATGCTGACAACTAGTGGTTTAGTCCACTTCTGTGAAGGCCAGAGTAGTTGATTTTTTTTTTTTTTTTGGTCTTTTTGAGACAGGGTCTCCCTATGCCGTTCAGGCTGGCTGGCCTTGGGCTCACTTTGTAGCCCACACTGGCCTCTAGCTCCAGCAATCCTCTTGTCTCAGCCTCCCAAGTGCTGGAATTACAGGCATGTGACACCACACCCACCCAACATCAGTTAAAATACTGCGAAAATGTTTCAAGTGCAAATAAGTAAACAGTCATGTTTAATCAGTTGAGATAGAATGTGACTGAAGAGGTATTTTACTCCTGACCCTAAAAAGGAGCAGTGGGTAGTACAGAGCAGGACCTTATTTGTTCTGTTATGCCTCTGTTACAAAAGTGGCTCTTTGGACCTTAGCTGAAATAGGAAACTTGCCTTTATAGTTTTATTCTAGAATCTTCAGTCAAATCTTGTCTTGGCGTGAATGATTTTAGTTGTGTAAAAAGCAACTGCTTGCAGTTTAGGCTATAGTTCAGTGGTACAGCGCTTGCTTGTAAGAGTTCAGTCCTGTTCTTAAAAGGATACATTCACACATGACAGATGAACAGTTGAGCTGGGCGTGGTGGCACAAGCCTATAATCCCAGCACTCGGGAAGCTGAGGCAGGAGGATCACTGTGAGTTCAAGGTCAGCCTGTACTGCATAGTGCAACACAGTCTTTTTTTTTTTTTTTTTGGTACCGGGGATCGAACTCACGACCTTGTGCTTGCCAGGCGGGCACTTAAGCCACTGAGCTAAATCCCTGGCCCTGCAACACAGTCTTGAAAAAAAAAAATAGAAAAATGTAGACGTGTATAATGAATTTGGTCAGATATCCTGGCACTGGCCTGGCACTTGGCACTTTAGGAGGCCAAGGCAGGAGAAGCACAAGTTGGAGCCCAGTCTGGGCAACTCAGTGACCGAGACCCTTTCTTAAGATGAAAAATAAAAGGCTGGCTGAGGACAGCTCGGTGGGAAGGTCTTAGGCTCAATCCCCAGTAGCACAGAGGAAGAGTCTAAGCAGTAAAGCAATGCCTTGGCACATGTTTGCTGACAGAATCGTCAAGTGTTAAAATCTAAAACCACTGGCAGCAGACGTGGTTGTACAAACTGGTTGGTTTTATGGGAGAACAGGTAGGGATTTGAACCTTCCCTAAGTACGCTGGAGTGTGGCAGCTGCTAGGGAGGCTGAGGCAGGAGGATCCCTGCAGCCCCGGAGTCGGAGGCTGTAGTGTGCTATGCTGACGCCAATCAGATGTCCACACTGAGATGAGCATCCATGCGTCGGCCTCCTGGGCTCGAGGCTGCAGTAGTGCCCAGTGTGGTTGGGACTGGGGGTCTCAAGCCTGGGTGCTCCAGCTGGGGTAAAGGAGTTCCCACAGCGAGATTCCCAGCACCAAAACAAAAAAATCCCGCAGCAAAGAGATATAAGTGAGGCGCACACAGCCTAGGCGCTTTCAGAACCACTCTACTGCCAGGTAATCCCAGCACTCAGGAGGCTGAGGCAAGAGGATCTCCAAGAGTTAGAGGCCAGCCTGGGCTACATAGTGAAACCCTGTCTCAAAAAAATACAATACTCTGCTCCCTTGGGCAGACACATTTCTTTCAGCTGCATGATGCATTTCTGTTTTGGAAACATTCACTGGCAAAGTTTCTACCTAAAACAGAGTTGGGTTTTTTGTTGTTGTTGAGATAGGATCTCACTGTGTAGTGCAGGCTGGCCTCAAACAGTGATCCTCCTGCCTCAGCCTCCTGAGTGCTGGGATTGCAGGCCTGGGCCACCACACCTGGCAGAGTTTGCTTTTACTGTAGTTAGTGTTCTTCAGATGGTGTTCCTTGATACGCATTGTCTTTGGCAGGCGTTTGCATCATAACTCGAGTTTAGTGTGAGATCTCTGCACAGCATTGGCCTGTTGTCCTCACAGACGTGAGCCTTGAGCAGGTGACCGCCTGGGCCCTGACCCTTCTCCCAGAGCCCGCAGGCCTAGCACTGTCGTGTGGTCACTAGAGGGGTTGGAGTGAATGTGCCTGTGCCTATGCCTGTGAGTGCACTGTAGCCGGGCTGTGTCATCCCGAGCCCTTCTGTTGACCTCTGATAGAAAAAGGAAAATAATCCTGTAATGGAAGTCAGATTTTAAGTAATGGTTTATAAAAACACAAACAAAAACACCCTGAGGCAAAATTAGATTGGCTTTGGGTGGAATTACACATCATAACCAATCTTCTGTAATTGATAATAAATAATAATAATAATACATTGTTCCCAGAGTGGAGCTGAAACACTGTAGGAAGGCAGGAAACCCCAGGGATGGCAGGGTAACCCCAGCAGGGACCAGTGTACCCTGCCTGCCACAGACCGCTGGGGACGCGACCACTGCCTCCGTAGGAAAATGAATTCCAAGCCGGGACAACTTGCTGCAGAAGTCAGAGGAAGATGGGGTGAATTCTCCACCCGCACGCAGGAAGGAGGAGCTCTTCCCATCTCCCAGGGAGGGAAGTTGAGCCCATGTGCAGTGCTCAGGAGAGGAAGACGTCGGTAAAGAAGGGAAAATCATACTGTTTACCCTGTAGCATCGAGGCTGTGGAGTCCCTTTGGTTTGGGGTGCTGGGACTTGAACCCAAGGTCTTCACACACAGCTACATCCCCTGGCCTTATTATTGTGTAATTTTGAGAAAGGATGTCTCTAAATTGCCCGTGTCGGAATCAACCTTCCTGCCTCAGCCTCCTGTGTGCCACTGTGCCTGGCTTTGGCTTGTTTTAAATGAATGATAACCTGTGGGCCTCAGATCAGACAGCCACGTGTGCCTCCTGAGCTCCCAGTCTCTCACCCACACTGGCCTCCAGGGCCAGCCTAAGGTGACTATGGGTGCAGCTGTGACACTGTACGGGCCCATCTGAAGTCCTCCTGCTTGTTTTTTCTTCACTGCATTCGTGCAAAGTGAAACCAAGGTAGAATTTTAGTCTGACAACTGAGAAACGCGGAGCCTTACTTCTGAATCTTTTTTTCTTTTTGTACTTGGAATCGCACTCACGACCTCATGCTTGCCAGGCAGGCACTGTGCTGCTGAGCTCCCCCACCCCAGGACCATGTTTCTGAAGTGTTAAAGAGCAAGTAGTAAATTAATTAGCACCCTCATCAGGCATTTACTGTCCGAGTGACTCCTGGGAGCGGCACCTTTGGATTAAAGTTATAGTACTCTTGAGTAAATGAAGGCTTGCTTTTACAAATATGATTTAACTTTACATATTTTTCTTAGAATAGGGAGTGGAAGTGGGTCTGGTTTCTATCTAGGAGAACTTGATACCACTAGACTTTAAGACACTTTTGCTTAGTTGGGTTTCCATCTTTCTGGGTTTTTTATTTGTTTTTTGTCTTATGAGATAGGGTCTCACCATGCAGTTCAGACTGGCCTGGAACTCACAGTGATCCTCCTGCCTCAGCCGCCCAAATGCTGGGATTACAGGCAAGCACCCCCGTGGCCAGCTTTAATTGGGTTTCCACTGCTGGCCGGCCAAAATGTGGGACCCTGGCCAGGCGTCTTGTGCCTCAGGTCAGCTCCCTGCCACCAAACTGGGAGTGCAACCTGGGCCTGCGCTGTAGGAAGAAAAAACGATTGGGACCGAGTTCGGTAAAGGAAGTAGACCCTCTGCACCAGTAAATTCCATACCTGTGCAATAGGACTTGGGAACCCCCAGGAAAGTATTCCAGCAGAAAATAAAAAGGGAGTGATTCTGTGCTGTTGCATGTGGGTTTTTGTTTTGTTTTTCTGGTACTGGGGATTGAACTCAGGACCTTGTACTTGCCAGGCAGGCACTTTGCTGCTGAGCTAAGTCCCTGGCCCATGTGTGTATTTTGCGATGTTGGTGGTGAACCCACACTCCTAGCCCAACGTGGTATTGTGTGAGGCAGAATCTTACTATGTAATCCAGTGTGGTCCAAATGCTGGGATCGCAGTCAGGTGCCACTGTGGTGGTTTGTTTTGTTTTTTGTCTTTTTGAAACAGGGTCTCACTATGCAATCCAGTCTGGCCTTGAGCTCACTTTGTAGCCCAGGCTGGTCTCACCTTTCAGTGACCTTCCTGCTTCAGCCTCCGAAGTGCTGGCTGTGCTACCATACTTGGCTTGGCCCTTTTTAAAAAAAAATTTTTTTTTTGAGATAGGGTCTCCCCAAATTCCCTAGGCTGGGCTGAATCGAGAACCCTCCTGCCTCAACCTCCCAAGTAGCTAAGACTACAGACTGACACCAACCGTCCTGTCTAGCCAGAAGTGTGTTTTCATGCGGCGAGTTCTGACCATATAGAGTCTATTTTAAAAATCGCCAGAAATAGAATTTCAGTTTTTGGTTTTTGTTTTTCTTAACAGTTTGAAATGAAAGACCCAGGCTGAAGCATCTCGGTGGCCTCAGGGAGAGAAGTGCAGGCCCAGTGGGCCAGTGTGGAGATGCAGCTGTGTGGAGATGCAGTGTGGAGATAGGGCTCCCAGGTTGGCCTGGGCCCGGAGGACTGTGAGAGCGGGGTACGGGTGAGGTTCTGTGCCCCCTTCCTGCCCGAAAGCCAGGAGGACGCCTGGGAGGCTTCACACAGAGCCAGCAAAGCCCAAGCAGTGTGCCGGGAACTGGGGGCAGTGTGGGCCCCAAGAAGATGGCATGGCCAAGCAGGAAAGTTCCATTGAGCAGCAGATGGTAAAGGCTCATTTTTTATAGTTAGGCAGGACACATTTTCTGCTGTTTATTCTAGGAATACCTGCGAGTCACCCACAGTGTGCAAGGAGGATCCTTGTGAGTTTGAGGCCAGCCTGAACTGCATAGTGAGTCCCTGGCTCAAAAAAAATCATGATACATTTCCTATAAACCACAGAGGAAAACTAAGAATCTGTACTGAGCAGTGGAGGAAAATTAACATTCCCACCGTCACAACGCACTGGTTTTCTCAGCAGTTACCCACCATGTGTCTCAATGTTTTAAGCAGTTAAGCACTGTTACCTAAAGACAGAGAAAGCCTGGATCGCTTCCTTTGTGGGGGGATCTGCAGATGCTTCCTGTGGCCCTGTCCAGAACGATGTTAACATCGACCTCAGAGGCCGTTAGGCCGGGGGAGCGAGGCCGAAACCACCATCTCTCCAGTGGGAAGGAGGGGAGAGTTAGGTCACCTAAAATCTGTGAGCAGTGAACTCTGAGTACTTCACGCAGCAGTCACGACGACGGGGTAAATCAGCATTCAGTTCCTGCAGTCCGCATCCATCTCTCAGAAATGAAGAAAAAACTGCAGAGCTGGCCCTGGTGGCAGGACAGCAGCCACGCAGGAGGATGAGGTAGGACAGTTACTTAAGCCTAGGAGTTCTAGACCGGTGTGGGCAACAGAAAGACACCTCATCTGAAAAATAAATTTTGTGCTGGGCATGCTGGCACACACTTGTAATCCCAGCACTCGAGAGGCTAAGGCAGGAGGATCACTGCAAGTTTCTGATTTCACCAGTGAACCGCTAATGTCCTCATTTTTTCCCCTTGGTTCAAGATGGGCACTCGATCTTTGCTGTCTTTTTGTGACTTTAACACTCTGGGAGAATGCTGGTCTTTGTTTTGGAAAAGTCTTGCACTTGGGTTTTGTCCGATGTTTTCTCAGGATCAGATGCCGGTGGCCCGTGTTTGGTGAGAATCTCGGGTGAGAATCACACCCGCAGTGTGAGGTGTTACAGCACTGCAACTAATCGTACACTTTTCTACCACTGCCATCAAGAGTTGCTACAAACCAAGCGGCTTAAGGCCATGCCCATCTATTACCTCACAGTTTCTGGAGGCCCAAGCCCAGTCCCAATCCGGGCGGTTCTCTGGGCCTGCTCGGGACCACACTGGTGTCAGGGTCCCTTGGGCCAGATCTAGAGCCAGGGCCTCCAAGGAGCTGGCAAATCAGGACCCAGAGGTCACAGACGGAAGAGCCCCTGTGTGGGCAACCAGGAATCCCTCTCGGCTCCTGGAGCCATTCCTTCCAAAGGCAGCAGAATTTCTTCAACGCAGAATCCTTCCGGTGCTTCAGTTCCCCACTTCTAGACCCAGGCCTAAGGTGCCTGTGTATCTAGGCTGGGCCCACGCCCACAGCCTCCCTTCCTAAACTCACCTACACTGTGTAACAGTCTCACCCAAGATTGGATCCTCTGGCATTGCCGGGCACGGTGGTGCACACCTGTGATCCCAACCCTGGGGCGGTCAGGCCATCTCAAAAAATTACATTATTATTTAGGGCATATGTACAGGGAACAGGAATTTTAGAATTTTACCTTTCACACTTAGCTTGGTTCCTGTTAACATGTTTTCTGGGTTTCTCTCCTATGAAATCTAGGCGTTTTCCATTTTATTTTATTTTATGTTATGTTATGTTATGTTATGTTATGTTATGTTATTTTTTAATACAGGGTTTAGCCAGGCATGGTGTGTATGCCTATAACCCCAGCACTTGGAAAGCTGAGGGAGCTGTGAGTTGGAGGCCAACCTAGACTGCCCAGCAAGACCCTGTCTCTAAACACACACATGCATGCATACATGTGTGTGTACATGCACACTGAGTCCAGGGCTTTGTTCTGGAGTCCAGGCTCTCCAACTAGAGATCCTCCTGCCTCGACTTTCCAGTACAAAGATGAAAGCGCGCACCACTATGCCCAGCTTCTTCCATTTGTTACTAACAACCAACCTGGAAGGGAGATGCTGGAGACTACTGAAGTACTGAAGCTGAAGCTGAATTTCGCCTTACCCTGTGTGCAAGTACTGAAGCTGAATTTTGCCTTACCCTGTGTGCTGATTTCAGCACTGATCTGCAGACCCATCTGTCCGGTTGTGTATTCTATCAGCATGGGTTCTGAGTACAGCTCTCTGGTCAGTCTCTGCTCCTCTGCTGCTCCTGCATCCTTTCTCTGCTGTCCAGCTCCCTAAAACTGCAGCTTCACTCTGTCCTTTTTTCCAGCCCCAGCCCCAGCATGAACCACTTATCTAACCCTAACTCCAGCTTTAATGCAAGAGAACTAAAGGTTGCTTCATTTGCTATAAATTAGCGTCTCGCAGGTGAGGAGTAGATTAGCAGAGGCCTTAGTTTCCACTCACTGGCCTCACAAATGACCTGAGCATAGTGGTGAAGGTGGTGTGAGTTTACCCTGTGGCTGCCATGAGGTCCGAAGCCTGGAGTGGGTCCATGGGGCTGACGCTCAGCTGTCTGCAGGCCTAGGGGCTCATCCAAGCTGTTCCTCCAGTTCAGGGTAGTCGCCTACATCCTTCAGCTTGCCCTCTCCCACTGCAGAGCCAGCAGCAGGAACTCTTCAGCCTCTCTGACCACAATCCACCTGCCTCGCTCTTGAGTCCTCTGGTTATATCAGGCTCCAGGATAACCTGGGGTCATTTCCTTGCTTTAAGATTCTGAGCCACATCTGCGAACCTCTTTGACTGTAAGGTGACCTCACACAGGCTCAGGGTTAGGACATGAAGGCCGTGGGAGCCAGTGCTCTGCCCTCTGCAGGGATGGATCCAGATGGGTGGGGTGATCTCCCTCTATGTGAGGCCAAAGGCAGCGAGTCCAGGTCACAGGCTGCTGCTTCACTTCTTAGCCCAGTACATGGCTCTCTGCACATCTGTCTAACCCTTCTAAAAGCAGGGGTCGTGAGTCCTCCACGAGTGGGACGCTGGTGATTTACCCTGTAGCAGCAGTGAACTGTCAGTCCATCTCCCACTGCCCCAGTCCGTCTCCGAAGCTCAGATTTCACCCAGTCCTAGGAGCGAGGGCTGGGATTCGCTGGGATGCCTCTCTGCTTTCCAATGTAAATTCACATTGTTGGCTGGGAATTGCATTGCACCGCCAGAGCCAAATAAAAAAATTTAAACAGTCCCACCTTGGCTTGATGGAATCCTAGCTACCCCAGGGGCTGAAGCAGAAAGATTGAAAGTTGGAGACTGGCCTAGGCAACTTGGTGAGATCTTGTCTCAAAAAGTTTTTTGGTGGAACTACAGATTGAGCACTGGGTCTTCACACTGAGCTGCATCTGTAGCCCTTCTGTTTCTTGTTTTTGTGGGTTTAGAAACAGGGTCTTTCTAAATCACTGTTCAGGATGGACTCGGACTTGTGGCCCTCCTGCCTCAGCCTTCCGGAGTGCTAGGATCACAGGTGTGCGTGTGCCACCATGCTCAGCTCTCGAGAAATTTGAGAGGTTCTCTTCACACTCTTGGCCCTGCCTGGGCACTTGCTTTTCACTCATTTATTCACTGAGTACAGATCTAGACTGTCAGACACTCTGATAGATAAGTGATAAACAGGAACACGTAATAAGCCATGTTTCAGAATAGGTGGAAACTGCTTTTAGCAGCTTAACCTCAGGGTCTAACTTGCTCTTTGTAAACTTCCTGTCCGTGGGGGGTATGTGTCAGGGTTTCTGCCTAGCATGGTCCCCGAGCCTGTGTGCTCTGAGGTGGGGCCTGGGAGCAGGTGGCTCCCTGCCTGACCACCCCTTCCCCTCCTCCCTCCCCTCCCACGTGCCTGGTGCCCGAAGCTTCCCTCCACCAGGCCCTGCCTCTGTGTCACCCACCAAGCCAGGACCGAGCTGGGAAGCCCTCTCCTCCTGTGTGTCATGGGTGTCTGACTTTGCACCTCAGCCTCGAGGAACATCATTGACACACAAGTAGTTTCTAAAACAAAGACTGACTTCCCACTGGCGAGAAATAAAATGTGTGACGTAAAATGCCGCATGTAAAAGCCCTCATCTTTCTCTCCTAGTCTGACCTGCAGGCTGGTTACCCACTGTGTCCCAGGTCCGAAGACTCTGCTTTCCCTTTTTCCTTTCAAAGACGAAGTTCCTGGAAGAATTCTGTAAGGGTTAGAACAGCAACAGCACCAGCACTGTTGAGCATGTCCTCCTCTCCGATGCCAATGTGTCTCGCAGACCATGCCGTGTGGCAGGTGTGATGGTCACCAGCGTCCCCATTGCGTAGCTGATGGTACCGGAGATGGCACAGGTAGCCAGCAGTGGGCTAGGGTTGAAAGTTGGTACACTGCCCCAGGGCTGTCCTCTTGGATACTCATGTTACCACCTGGCAAGTCATAGCCCCGTGGGGAGTGCTCCAAATCCTACTCGTAGCTTGAACATTCTTTTAACTTTGGAATACAGTTGAACACTGAAATTTCAACATACCGCAACACACAAGACAGGGTCTTCCTACGCAGTTGAGATTGCCACCTCAGCCTCCCGAGTGCTGGGGACTGCAGGCGTGCAACTCCGTGCCCGGCTGCCATGGAGGTTTCAGAAGAGACTGAACGTTGCCCGGATATAAATGTACATCAGATCCATCAACTGCATCCCAGCTTCCAGGACAGCAGACTCCAGGGCACACTTGCTGCCAAGGAAGCTGGGGAGAAGGCAGCGTCCAGCACAGCTTTCCCGAATAAGCCGTGACTGTAGATTCTAGTTTTAGCCATCAGCAATTAGTATTGTGTGATCTGGGAGGACTGCTGTCAACCTGGGCATTCGTTTCCTGTTTCTAGGAAAGTTATGAAAGAAAATCACAGGGCAAATCAGCTCTGGCTGTCTAGTGACAGGGCTGTTGGGTTCAGCGCTGTACGCCTGTGAGATAGACTCTGCCTCTGGAGCCAGGTAGTGGTGACGCTGCGCTCCGTGACTGCCCTGAGTGAGAGGCTCTTCCAAAGTATGTTCTAGTCATACTGAACTGGAGAGAACAGCTTTCACGTTTGCTTTATCTATGGCTGAGAGCGTAAGTGTTTCCTTAATAGAAACGTAAATTTTTCTCTTCCAGGACACTGAGTCTAGAATGTTTTCACACTGATGTTTACCAACCAGGCTTTACAGCCCTATATATTGAAATAATTAGCCGGGTGTAATGAGCACACTGTAATCCCAGCACTTGGGAGGCTGAGGCAGGAGAAGCACTACAAGTTCAAGGCCAGCCTGGGCTCCATAGTGAGTTTAAGTCCTGCCTAAACTACATAGCAAGGACCTGTCTCAAAAATAGTAATAATTTAGAAATTATTTTGATTTATATCCATGTTTATACAAGTGTGAAATTTGAGACATTCAACAAGAAGGAGTATTGTTCAAGATAACTGAAAGTTTTGGAAGAAAACATGAAATGTAAGACATATATAGTCAAAGTATACATAATTTAAATATAGTCAACATTAGTTCATGCTATAATTTGAAGCTGTCTTGGTTACTTTTCTCTCTTGCTGAGGCAAAATACCCAATACCCAAAATGAAGGGAGAAAAGGATTTTCAGTTTACAGTTTGTGGAGGTTTCAGTCCATAATCAGCTGGCTCCAAGGCAGAATGGCAACAGAGGGGCAACACTTGAAGGCAGCAGCCAGAGAAAAAGTGGGGGAGAGCAAGCCTCTTCTCCTCCCTTACACTGCACACAGGCCACCCCGCCCCCAGGGTGAGTGTAGCGCTCACAGCATCTCCAAGTGCTCCTCTTGCACAGCATGTGGATTTTGATGGACCCTGGCTCCCTGCTGAGTCTCTTAAACTTCTAACTGCTCAACTTGACACAATGTATCAACCATAACAAAGTAAGTTTGCCAGCATCCATGACTTCCTATGGCTAATCACTGAATTGCTAAGTGATCTTTGGGTTGTCTATCCATGATTTAAAGAAACAGAAGATAGTACAGGGTGAATAGTGAATAGCAGAGCACAAAACTACATGGAATCGGGGTCAGGGGTACGGCTCAGCAGCACAGCACCTGCCTGGCAAGTACAAGGACCTGAGTTCCATTCAAGTGCAAAACAAAACCCTACCTGGGAATCGGAGTGGCTTGCCAGTGTCAGGGTGGTGCACAAACAGGAACTGTTCATGATTATGACTTCCAGGAGAGTAGGACGAGACCATGAACCGACAGGCAGAACACGGCTGCCCGCTCATCACACCACTTAGCGAGGAAGCACGGTCTCACTGGTGGCTACCTCATCCTTCAGAAAGGTGGGTAAGGTGGGACCAGCACCTTTAACGTTAGTATGGTGGGGACGCAGAGGGACCAGAGGACAAGGGCAGTGATGGGAGCTGGCATCTGGCACCCCTGGCCAGTACTATGTGCTGTGCCCTCTGGGTCAGAGCTCAGCATGTGGCCATGCCAACGCAGTAGGCGGTCCAGCCCGCACTTAGGGAAGGG
Organism: Dolichotis patagonum; assembly: GCA_004027295.1. Lineage (NCBI taxonomy): Eukaryota > Metazoa > Chordata > Mammalia > Rodentia > Caviidae > Dolichotis > Dolichotis patagonum. Next base: position 60,877 of record PVJX010005620.1, on the reverse strand, counting down.
CTCACATGGAGGCAGGTGCCACCCCACCCGGCCAAGACAGCCTCCTCAGCACATTTCCTCACCTGCCATCTTCATCAGTGTCTAAGTGCCTGAGGGCAAAGTGCCAAGGGTGAGCAGCTGGCTTGTTCCATGCAATGCCAGGATGAGGCCTAAGAACAAGGGTTAACATCAGAATATTCTGGTTTAAAACGTGGGAGCTGGGCATGGTGGCACCCGCCTGTGATCCCAGCACTTGGGAGGCTGAGGCAGGAGGGTTCCTTCGAGTTCAAGGCCACATAGGAGTTCAAGGCCACTATAAACTACATAACTAGACTCTATCTCAAAACAAAACAAGACAAAACAAAACAAAACAAAACAGCCATGTTGGCTACTACCCAGGGCATAAGATGGAAGAGGCATAGTCCTTACCTGACACCCTTAACTGAAGCTGTTAAGGGCACCAGCAGTTCACTGTCTTAGAAGTACAAAAACTCCACACATCTCCTTCAGCAGTTCGTCTTGCAGAAAGGTAGGTGGAGCACCCTTGTAGGGGGTTTTCTATTTTCCCTCTGAAAATTGCCTCACTTGCACATGTACTTACTGGATTAAACCACGAATATGAATGAAGAACCAACTCCAATCAAAAAGTTCACAGTGGGATATGACGTAGATTCTCAGATACATTACTAAAATTAGTAACAATCTATTTTTGGGCACTCAAAAGATTTGAACAGTTTTACCTCATTTTCCTAAAACCACTCCAGGAAGCTGGGTATGGTAGCACAAGCTTGTCATTCCAGTACATAGGAAGCTGAGGCTGGAGGATTCAAAGTGTGAGGTCAGCCTGGGCTACACAGTGAGTTCACTGGCAGCCTGGGCTCCACAAGGAGCCCTTGTCTCAAAAAACAAAAGCAAAGGCCAGGTGTGATGGCCCACGCCTATAATCCCAGCACTCGGGAGGCTGAGGCAGGAGGATCACAGCAAGTTCCAGGGCAGCCTGAACTACACCGTGAAACACTGACTCAAAAAAAAAAAAAAAAAAAAAAATCCAAGATATTTGCTCTAAAGTCCCATTTTTAGAAAACAGTCATGCCAGTTTTACCATAGTGCAACATGTTTCATAAGCCAAGTTCAAATAAAGGAGATGTACAAGGTAAACATTGGGTAGGTGTTTAACTACTTCTGTAACACAAGGGATTTGATAGTATTTACATGTCATGGGAGATGCAGCACACGCCTCACAGGGACGGTGTGAGGCCCACGGCGTCATGGGGAGAGGAGTAAGATCACCCAGGTCTCCGGGTCGGAACAGTCAACGCCAGTGAGCATCAGGCTGAGGCTGGGAGCGGCAAGGCTGTGCAGAGGGGCAATCACAGTGGACCCACGCCAGCTACCGGGTCGCCAGCTGCCCCAGGGAAGGCTGTGGCCGGCCTCACTTTGTGCTGTGTGAGAACTGTGGTTTGGAAAGTACAGAAAAGCACTTCTGGGCCACCAAGCCCAGCAGCCACCTTTTAAATTAAAAGCGCTGGGGATTTAGCTCAGTGGCATAAGTGCCTGCCTGGCAAGTTCGAGGTTGTGAGTTAGATCCCCAGTATCCCCCCAAAATTATGTTAATAATATACAATATATATTATCAGATAAAGTGGTTACTTGGTGAAAAATACAGCAAATCCTGTAAAGGGGAAACAAAGCAGAATTTAACTCATACACAAATGACAGTAGCAATTACCTTCTTTGATTATGACTTCTTTTGGATCTTGTACTTACCTATGGTAAATCATGCTAGACAATTTATGTGCAACCTGACAAAGAATCTTTTCCTTTTATAAATAGCCTGAAGTGGATGTGGTGGTGCACACCTGTAATCCCAGCTCTCAGGAGGCTGAGGTAGGACTGCTTTGATTTCAAGGCCAACCTGGGCTCTATAACAAGACCCTTTCTCAAAAAAAAAAAAAAAAAAAAGAAAGAAAGAAAAAATGAAAAGCAAAATATTCCCAATGGACACACATCTGAGGAAATGGCTCCTGGGCCTAAGGGATGCCTGAGTTTCAGACTTCTTGATTGCTGGGGCTGCATCTCCACTATCAAGGGGCCGACTGGAATCCATAAGGAAGTAACGTCATTGGTGATTAAAGCCATATGAATGAGAGAAACCCAAAAGGTAATTTTAGATGAATTTGTTAGGTAAGTTGCAAGAAATTACACTTGCGTTTTAAAGCAAAGAGCCATGTGATAGGAAGCTATGATAGGAATTTAATGCAGATTTAACCACAGAAGAAAAACTGGAAAACTCACAAATATGTGGAAATAAAACAAAACAAAAACCCCAAGTATCTGGAAATTCAACAGGACACTGTTCAGCTTCCACTGAATCCAAGACAAAAATCGCAAGGGAAAGCAGAAGTATCTTCAGGCAAATGAAAATCAAAATACATGGGCTGGAGGTTTAGCTCAGTGGCATGAGCACCTGCTTGGCAAGCGTGAGGTTGTGAGTTTGATCCTCAGTTCCCAAAAAAAAAAGGAAACAAAAACACGTCATGCTGACATGCAATAAAAGTGGTACGAAAAGGGACATTCACAGTCATAAACATCGATCTACAAAGATCTCAAACTGGGTGTGGCGGCACATGCCTGTAATCCCAGCACTTGGGAGAAGTCGAGCATAGCTAGTTCAAGGCCAGCTTGGGCTACACAGTGAGTTCAAGGCCAGCCTGCACTACATGAGACCCAAAGCATAAAAAAACCCTGAATGGCTGTTTTGAAATTTTTTTTTCTTTTTGAATAAAATGGATTTTTTGGGGAAAAAGTTCATACCCAGCTTTTATACTCTGAAGAATAGGGAAAGGAACAAATCAAAAGCTCACAGAGAGAAGAAACAGGAGCAAGACACACATGGGCTGGAAAACAGGGAAAACCAGTGCAGTCAGAGCTGAAGCTCTGAGAAGACGGAAACCTTGACTGACCCTTCATGAGCCTGGTTATGTGACATCTGCTCAGCTAAAATGCAAGCAATGTAGGATTGTGGCCCATCCTTCTGTGTGTGGGGGGGGGCCTTATAAAATTCAAACATCCCGGGAAACCAAAGCAATGCACTGCTTACCATGTGTGGCACCTACAGTGACCAGGGGCGCGTTTACAGGCAGTGACTTGATTTCTCACTACTAAAGCTGATTAACTACCATGGAAGGTTACACTCAGAATATTGTGAGCATTCCAGAAGGTTCTTAAAAGCGGGGGGGGGGGTGCATGAATGCATACAAGGCTGATGTGAAGATCATGCAGGTGAAATAGCAGGCAAAACATTTCCCAGGGAATTTTTGAGTACAGTGGGTCCCTGACCTCCTCTGAGAAGTGAGCATTTCCCTAAACAAACACAGAGCCCTTGAGGAAAGGTAGGATAACAGTCAAGGTGTGTTCTCCTTCTGGGTCCCCTCTTTCACCATGGAAATACTCTGCATTAAAATTCTTCATTGTTCAATTACAGCCACACTGCACAATCCTTGTCTACCCAAATCCATGATTACCCATTTTAAGAACTGCTATTGGATTCTGCAGTTACTGTTCTATCCCTGTCCATATAACGAGACAGTTACTGTTTCTGGAATTAAACTTGGTGATTTTTAAGCATTTAGCTCACGGGCACTTTAAGAGCAGCTTATTTTGCCTGGCGTGGTGGTGCACTCCTATAATCCCAGCACTTGGGAGGCTGAGGCAGGATGGTTATAAGTTCCAGGCCAGCCATGAACTACGTGGCAAGACCCTTCCACCCCCCGAGTTCTGGGATTACAGGCATGCGCCATCACCCTTGGCTCTCTCTTGATTTCAGTAGTCTGATTAAATGAGCAACTCTGATTCAAATCAGTCAAAGGGCAGGGTCTCAACTGTATCCTACATTCACCAGGGGATGTAACCCATACCGGGTACAATAGCAAGAGTCTGCTATGTTGTGATGAGAAAATCCTGAAAGGCTGTTACAGGAATCTCACTTTATGATTTACTTTATGGCTTCTTTTCTCTGTCTCTGCCTGTTACTGTGATATACATTACAGGGTCTATCAGGAGACTTCGTCTCCCCATAGCCTTCCCTGGCAGTGGCTTTATATCCTTCCATACTTCCAATCCTAGGGTCTGGGGAACCCTGAGACTGGCCTGGACAGTGCAGTACCATGGGAGCGATGCTATACCATTTCAGGTCACCAAGGGCCTCCTGCTTCCTTTCAGTGCCTGGTAACACCGAAAGGAGGGCCACCACCCTGTATGGCCGGGGGCTCCCTTCCAGAACGTGGGTCTGGCCAAGGGTCAGCACTGCACGGAGATGCGCAAGGGAACCAAAGCCGTCTCCACCCGGAGCATCCGTCACTCGGGGCCGGCCTCGGGGAGCAGGGGATGCCTCCGTCCCAGTCTCTGGTGCTTGGAGGATGAGCTGGTGTCAGACTAAAACTCTGTAGGGCTAGTTTGATGCAGAGCTGATCACCAGCTGCAGGGACAGCTGAGTCCTACCTCTGGCGGGCGAGCAGCAATGCCGGGTGTCCCAGCCTCGTTGGCACAGTGCCGTATGCTCGTACTGGCTGATGCAGCGGGTGACTCCGGAGCAGGGACAGGGCCCTGTGGACAGTGGCTGTGGCTGGCTCGGGCCAGCTGCTGGCACAGACCACTCAGGCAGCCTGCAGGAGCACCTGCAGTCCCGCGCCTGTGCAAGAAAGTGGGCAACGAAGAGCGGGCGGAAGGAAGTTGAATTCTTATGATGACTGTTATTGTTATTTGTATCTAAAATGCACCAAGAAAAAACAGATTAAAAAAGAGCAGGGAAAGTGGAGTTGTAAGGCAGAGTGGCCGTGAGCTTCCGCCAGCCCTGCAGGCCACAGAGTCGCCCCACCCTGCACAGAGGCTCCACTGACACACACTTTGCCGCCGTCCCTTTAGGTAGTGGGGAAGGGGTATGTGTCTCACCATAGTGCCCAGGCTGGTTTCAAATGCCTGGGCTCAAGTGAGCCTCCTGCCTCAGTTTCCCAAGAAGTTGGGACTATATGCACAGACCACCAAAGCTGGCTATTTTTTTACCTTTTATTAATTTAAATGTTATGCTTCACTACAGTTATTTATTGAATATGCTAAACACTAAAAGCAACTGTTCACTTTATTTTTTTTCTTTCAGTACATGTCTTACTTTCTCATTATTGGGAGAATATACCTGACACCCACAAGCTAGAGGAGGAAAAATTTGATTGCATTCAGTTTGTAGTGGTTTCAGGCAGAGTGGCCCAGCAAAGGGCAGACAGTGCGAGACCCGTGAGACAAGCGAGACTTCCTCCTCTCCCTTCCACCCCACCCAGGCTGTAAGCCCAAGGGCTGGTGCCACCCACACCCAGGCAGGGCATATCTTCCCTCTCCACTAAATCCATCATCCATGCCCAGAACTGCCCTAAACTGGCCAGGAGTCTCTCTGGTACCACACGTCCAGGATCTGATCACTCCCAGTAGCCCCTCCTAGGCGCGCTATCCTGTTTGTAGTATGTGACACCAACATCCCGTGTTTGGAGTTGCTACAGGTAGGTAACACAGTCTTAACTCCTTTTTTAGCCTCTTTCCTTCCCCCTTCTTCCCTCCCCTTTAAGATTTACTTCCCATTATCAATCTTTTTGTTTTGTTTTTGGATCTTGTCATGTGATTCTGACCAGCCCTGAACTCACCATGGAGCCCAAGGCAGCCCTGAACTCTCAGGGATCCTCCTGCCTCAGCCTCTGAAGTGCTGGAATTACAGCCTGTGCCACCACGCCTGACTCCCACTATCTACCTTTTATTTTGTTCTTTATTTATACTTTGGGTTTGCCACAGAAGGGAAACCATGGGATACTGAAGCTTGTGTGTCTGATTTATTTCACTCAACATTGTGGTCTCAAGGTCCATTCTTCTGCAAGATTCATTCACCTCTGCAGCAGCGCGATCCACTGCTACAGTGTAAATATCACATTTCATTTATTCATTCATCTGCTGTGGTCAGATAGGCAGCTTCCAAAGTTTAGCCATTATGAATTGTGCTGCTATAAACATATGCATGCATGCATCACCACAAAATGTTGCCTGTAACTTTTTCAGGAAGAAACCTACAATGGGAATTGCTAGATCAAATGCAATTCCTACTTTCAATTTTTTAAGGATTCAGTGATTGCACTAGTTTACATTCCCACCAAAAGTGCAGAAGGGTTCTTCTCTTGTTTTGAGACAGGGCCTCCCTGTGTAGTTCACACTGGCCTGGAACTCCCCGTGATCCTCCTGCATCAGCCTTCTGAGGTCTGGGTTACAGGAATGGCCACACCTGGCTAGAAAGGTCCCTTTTTCTCTAGAGCCTTGCTGGCATTTGTTATTGTTTCACATCTTAACAATGGCCATTCCTTCTGGGCTAAGATGGAATCTTGGTGTTGTTTTAATTGCATTTCTCTAACAGTCAAGAGTGTTGAGCATTTCTTCATGTATTTGTTGGTCATTTGTCCTACTGTGAAATATTCACTTCAACTGACCATTTTTTGATTGTCTCTTATTTTAGGGAGTCTCCCTCTTTTTTTAAAGTTCTTTAGATATCCTGGATGTCAAGTCCTCTGAGGAATGGCCGGGAAAATCTCGTTTCCCATTCTGCAGGTTTTTTGCTCTGCGGCAGCTTTCTAATTTGATAGGACCCTGCTTGTTGGTACTATTTCCTATGCACCCAGGCTTCTGTTCAGGAAGTCCTTCCCTACTCAGTGGCCCTCAAGAGCTTTACTCTTTGCCTTCCAGCAGGTTAAGTATTCTAGCAGCCAGTTTTCCCAACTTTATTAAGACGCTGAACCCAGGCAGGGCAAGGGAGGAAGTGGTCACAGGGCCTTCTTGAAGGCCACAGCTTCTTTTTTCATTCACTTGAACTCACCAGTTGGCCCAGACGACCTTGAACTGCCTCTGCTCCAAAGTGCTGGGACATGTTATTTAACTGCACTGAAACAAGGATCTCTTCTTTTCTGGCTCTCTTTCTGTTTCCTGGGTACCGGGAATTAAGCAGCTATTTTGATCATGCCATAGGCCTAAAAGCAATGGAGTCACTGACCACAGACTTGAAACTTTTTTTTCTGTCTTTTTGAAACAAGGTGTCACTATGCAGTTCAGGCTGGCTTGAACTCACTTTGTAGCCTAGGCTGGCCTTGAACTCACAATGATCCTCCTGTCTTAGCCTCCCGAATGCTGGGATTAGAGGTGTGCACCATCACACCCGGCATTTGAAACACTTGAAGCTGGCCACAATAAAACTTTCCTAAACTGTGCATCAGGTTTTTGACCCAGAGATGAAAAGTGACTAACACACCAAAGTATTCTTCAGAGAGTCACAAATATTCGCCTATGGCACCCAGAGGGCAGTTTAAGGGTTGGGATCAACTTAGCCATGTTCAATTTGTTCTACTGAGTGTCCTCTTACCAACCAAGCACCAAATCTGCACACATTCCACATGAAACAGGGCTGGGGATGCAGCTCAGGGGCACGCACCTGCCTGGCAAGCACAAGGTCCCGAGTTCCATTCCCAGTACCCCAAATATCAAAACTGGAGCGTGCTTGCTCAAGGGTGGCACAGGAATAGGAAATTCATATTGAAGCCAAATGCTCTGGGCAGGAATTTACACACTTGGAGGCAGCTGGGAATCTTAGAAGCTGTTTTTTGTTCTTGCTGTTTGTTGTGGTACTGGGGACTAGACCTAGGGCCTCATGCATGCTGACCACTGAGCTCCACTCCAGCCTTCAACAAAATACTTTAAACACAGCACACAACCTCCTGATACACTGGTGAAGACAGAGATTGCTGCAAAAGCTAAGCAGAGGCCAGGCATGGTGTCACACACCTATAATCCCAGCATTGAGCACTGTGAGTGCAAGGCCAGCCTGGGATACCTGGCAAGACCCTGTCTCAAACAAACAAATAACAAAAATAACAACAAAACACCAAACAGCCGACAAAGCAAAACAAACAAAAAGGTGATCAAGTGACGCATTTTTTGTTGTACTCTAGTTTTTGGTACTGGAAGCTGAACCCAGGGTCTCACATGTACTAAAAGAATGTTCTACACCACTGATCTATACCCCAGCCCTAAGCAAAATATACAACTTTATGATGTGTCACTAAACTTTCAAAAAGCTATTAAGGTGACAAGTTCTGTACACTTCTTTTTTTCTGCTGTTTTTTGGTACCAGTGATTGAACTCAGCTCCGCACACATGCTGAGCACATGCGCTACCACTGCAAGCCCTACAGAGTGGGGTTTTTGGTTTGGTTTGGTTTGGTTTGGTTTGGTTTGGTTTGGGTTTTTGAGACAAGGTCTCACTATGTAGTTCAGGCTGGTCTGAAACACTCTGTAGCCCAGGTTGGCCTCAAATTCTCTGTGATCCTTTGGCCTCAGCCTCCCAAGTATTGGGATTACAGACATATGCCATCACACCTGGCCTTATAATTTTTATTTTGGTACCAGGAATTAAACTCAGACCTTGTACTTGCCATGCAGGCACTGTGCCATTAACCTACATCCCCAGCCCCCCTCATGATATTTTTAAAGATAAAGAAATTGATTATTCTAAATACCCTGTTCTTTTTTACATAAGGAAAATGACATCCTATAGTTGGGCTAAGTTTTTAATGAAAGTAGAAAGGAATAATTATTACAAAACAAAAGGATTCTGAATACTGACTAAAACAAAAAAAAAAAAACTTGCCAGGTGTGGTAGTGTATATATGTAATACCAGCTACTTGAAAGGTTTAGGCACGAGGATCTCAAGTTCACCACCAGCCTAGGTAACTTAGTGAGACTTTCAAGATAAAAAAATAAAAAAATAATAAAAAGTGGTGGAGCACTTGCCTAGCACACACATGGATTAATTCCCCAATACTGCAAACAAAATTTTTAAAAATCTACCTTTGGATTGTCCTCTATGTTAGCTACAGTTTTTATGTCTTTTGAGTCTGACAAATGAAAATTATGAAAGCTGCTAACTTCTCCCAGTGTTGGAATAACTCAGCTGGCTCACCACTATAGATGGCTATCACACAGACAGCATTAAAGAAGCTGTAGGTTCAGGTCAGCAGTGGAGCAATGGCCGACACACACAAGGCCTGGAAGTCACCCCTACCCCACACTCATACACGAAGAGATAATAACAAGGACACGAAACATCTCACTTGAGACCTTCTGCATTTCAGGAGTGTGCATGTGTATGATCTATTATACAAAGAAAAATTCCACACAAATCACCACGACATCATAGAGACAGATTCAAGGAGAAACAGAAGAACATACTATCCTCCATACTAATCTCAGAAGTAACAACCTGCCGAATATGGATTCGTGGGACGGAATTACATATAGCAGTGGCTATATATATATGGCCATATATACAATATATTGGAGTAAAAGAGAAAGAAGCTCTCTTCTTGTTTGTGGCTTGCTGTGTGCCTTTTAGAAATCTCCTTACCATCCCTGGGCTCCAGTTTCCTCCATCTGTAAACAAGACAGTACTACTATCTCATTAGACTGCGGCAAAAATCAAAGAAAGTGCATGTAAAACCAGAGGGAGTGTTAGCACACACAAAAAGCTGAGTAATTATTAGGTATGGCATGATTATTAGGTATTACTATGATGAGTAAAGTTGTTCAACATATATATCTGATTATAGATTTATGTATTTTTTCCATTTACCAAACAACCTGTTTAAATTTTTTTGTTTTTCAGCACTAGAAAAATGGAGGACTTAATGGAAGGTCTTTTTGCCCATCTTAAAAACATAAATGATCTATGAAAATAAAAACTCACAGTTTAAAGGTTTTCTTTGTATTTGTCACAAAGATTACCAGTGCTTTTACATGGAAGAGCAAATGTATAGTTAATACATGTAATATAACCTGAAATTGCCAGCCTGTTTGATACCTGAAATACCACTTTGAAATAAGCACGGCATAACCTTAAATATGAGTGTCTTCAGAGCTGTTGGGCAAGTGAAACCTCTGAGGAGTCTGCAATTTACACGTCCGTTTGCTATCTGCAGCTGCGGTGGGCTGAGCGCTGCCGTCTCAGCATGTGGACGGCTCCTCCACAGCCTGGGCGCCCTCTGTGACGGCCTTCACGCACTTGGCCATTGTCTGTGAAGCTCTGCTGATGGAATCTGAAAGACGGTAAGAAAACATACATTTTGTTAAATATAACTTCTTAAAAAGGACACAGTAAAACTTTTTTCTTTTTGGAGACAGGATCTCCTTGTATGGCTCAGGCAGACCTTGAACTTCAGCTCTCTCACTGTTATCTCCCAAGTGCTGGGATTCTAGGTAAAATCCACCACAGCCAGCTGCACATATTCAGGAACAATCACAGAAAGACTAGATGGCTCTGCACAGTCACACGGAACTACAGGTATCCAGTTCTAAGATAAGCTCTTTTCGGGCTAACGGCTTTTAATAACTACCCCTAGGAGTAATATAATAGCTAGACAATGCACTCAAACGCAATCATTACAAAATTATAGAAGTCTTGTCAGGCATGGTGGTGCACACCTGTAATTCCAGCATTCAGGAGACTGAGGCAGGAGAATCATCATGAGTTCCAGGCTATCCTGAGCTATATAAATGAGTTCAAAAGGCAGCATGAACTGCATAGTGAAACTTGCTCACAAAAACTAAAGCAGAAACAAATATATATGTATATGTGTGCACATATATATATATATGCACACATATAAATATACATATGTGTATGTATATATATATATATAATATATACACACACATATATATAAGTCTTCAAATGTATGAAAAAATGTGCATAATACCACCACCCTCCTTTGCACTCTTTCTTTGAGACAGGATCTTACTACATGGCCCAGACTGGCCTCAAACTAATAATCTTCTCGTTGTACCCTTCCCCAGTGCTAGGATCACAGGTGTGTACCACTATGCCTGATTCCTAATGCTATTATTATTATTATTATTATTTCCTTTCTTTTTTTTTTGTCTTTTTCAGTTAGGTTTCATTATACAGTTCAGGCTGGCCTTGAACTCACTATGTAGCCCAGGCTGGTCTCAAACTCGAAATGATCTCCTTGCCTCAGCCTCTCAAGTGCTGGGATTACAGGCGTGCACCACCATGCCTGGCACCTAATGCCATTATTGAAACAAAAAAATTACAGAAGAGTTTATATACTGAAATCCTCTGAATTTCAAACTTGGATAAATTTTATGGTATGTGAATTATGTTTTAATAAAATTATATAATTTAAAAAAACCTCCATAGTAAGAGAATAACCTTGTTTTCTATTTAAATAAAATAAGTGCACATCTCTGGAAGATGACTAACCAAAATGTTAATTGTAAAGGGCTGGGGATTTAGCTCAGTAGCTAAGTGCCTGCCTGGTAAACGCAAGGTCGTGATTTTGATCCCTGGTACCAAAAGGAAAAAAAAAAAAAAAACAAAAACACAGTAAAAAAAAGTAATTGTAGTTACTTTGTGAAAAGTGGCATCATAGTGGTTTTTGATTTAGGTATTTATCCTACAATGAACATAACTTTAATAACTTCATTTTTAAAATCTACTGAATAATCTTAGTTACAACTGCACAAAAAATTCTAAAACAGACTCCTGGGCTGGGAAGATAGCTCTGTGGAAAAGGCATTTGCTTAGCATATGCAGAGCTCTAGGTGTGATTACCAGTACCACAAAAAAATAAAATACACTCCTCTGTATTTTTAGGTAGAAAATCACTGAAAATTAAACAGGGCCCAAAGGCTCGTTTCAGCTATCCAGGAGGCTGATGTAGAAATACTATCTAATTGAGGCTATCCTGGGCAACTTAGTGAGATCCTGCCTCAAAACAAAACCACGCATCAACTTCGCCATAAAACTTGGATGTTTTATCAACTGTTGTCAGATACACAGAAAACAAGTTTCATCTGCAAGCCTTCCTTAGAAACACTGCTAACAACTGACATCAGAAGCATGTTTATAATATTTTACATTTAAATGTTGATGTTCCCACCCACCATTCTCAGAAAACCTTGGCAGATATTTATCATTTTGAAAAATCCTCCCTAAACTGCACCGTATGATTTTCTTTATAACAGAAAAGTTTCATATTTAAAATCTGTTAACTTGCTTCACATTTTCAAACTTTGCTTCAATTTCCGAAACAAAAGAGTACAATTTTTAAAAAATTGGATTATTAGTTTAATGTTTGGAAAATCTTCAAGTACTAAAAATAGCACACACTGCCAATCACAAATAATTATGATCACCCTGATAAGCATATGCCGGGATCTTTCTCACTTTTGGCACTATAGCGCTGTGCAGATGGGTACCTACCTGTCATGTAGAAGTCTTTTATAGTCAGCTGAGGTGGAACAAGTGGGTCAGCAAGAAGCTGCTGGTTCACCAGCTGCAAAAAAGGAGTAAGAAACCAGTAAGAGCACTGAAACTGATACGACTACCCCACTAACCACACCACTAGCAGGCCAGCCCGTACCTTGGAGAGCTCACTCGCTTGCTGAAAGTAATTCGCTCCTTCAACATCATCATATCGAACAAGATTAGGGGAGACTTCTTCCAATCTGTTCCTCACCTGATCCAGGGTATCATACGGGAGCGTCATACCCGCAATCTACAATAGATCAGATGCCCAACAATGATATGAAGCTGCATTATGTAAAATGTCAGAAGCTGGGGATGGTGTCCAGGCACTCTGGAATGCCAAGGCAGGAGAGTATCAAGTTCAAGCTCAGCCCAGATAACTTAGCAAGACCCTGGCTCAAAATAAAAAATAAAAAAGGGCTGGAGCTGTAGATCAGTACAGAGGCCCTGGGTTTAAACTCCAGTACACCCCCCCCCACACACACACACACATAAAGTCAGAGCTGGCTAAGTGTGTGGTGAGGCTCAAGGCCCTGGGTTCAATCCCAAGCACTCCCTGATAAGACTCATTACTAAATGATTAAGGAGGCAAAGTTATACTCAACCTGAATGTGTCCACTACTAACACATCGTATTAATCATATACAAAATTTACAGAAAATATGGTATTGTTATTTTAAATATGATGATGATGATTGTTTTATGAGACAAGTCTTGCTGTGTAGGCTGTCCTTGAACACATGGTGATCCTCCTACCTCAGCCTCCTGATCAGAGGCCTGTGCCACTATGTCTGGAAATATTTATTATATAGCAAAAAGCACTAAAAGAAGTGAGAAATGTTGTTTAGGCAAAAGATAAAACTAAAATTACCAATTTCAAGTTCTTTTTTTTTTTTTTTTTTTTGGTACTGGGGATCGAACTCACGACCTTGAGCTTGCCAGGCAGGCGCTTAAGCCACTGAGCTAAATCCCCAGCCCAAAATTACCAATTTCAAATCCTCATTTTTTAGCCAGACACAATGGCACACCTCTCCCATCTCATCTACTCAAGAGGTTAAAGCAGGATCCTAAGTTTGAGGTCAACCTGGGCAACTTAGCGAGACCCTGTCTCACAATAAAAAATGCAAACGCTGGGAATACAGCTCAGTGGCAGAGCACTGGCCTAGCACATATGAGGCACTGGACTCAATCCCCAGGGATGAGCACAGACCACTCGCAGTGACACACACACACACCCTCACCCCCCCCACACACACACACACAACCACCTTTCCATTTGTGGAACACATTTTTCCCCTAGGCATTATCTGCACTCCCTCTGTTCTTCAGATTGACACTTCCCCTGACTCTGCAACTCATTCTAACAAGCTGACATGTCCCATTTCCCTTTAACAGCACCACTGAGAACTGCCTCGATGATAATACCTCAGAGAGGGCTCGGATAATTTTCCAGTCTTCTCTTGCCAAGCCGGGCGGTGTCACTGCCACTTTGGTCTGCTGAGCTCTGCCCTCGGTGTTAACGTAAGTACCTGACTTCTCTGTATAAGCAGCTCCTGGGAGAATAACATCAGCGATAGGAGCCCCCACATCACCGTGATGCCCTGTGGGAAGAAGAAAAATGACACACTGAGTTTCAGGAAAAATGGATTCGCTGGTGTGAATGACACAGTACAGATCCTTTTTAATTTCTGTTTTTACCTTTTGCAGTACTGGGGATATTTGAGCATGCTAAGCAACTAATTTGCCACTGAGTTACACCTTGGGCCCTTAGTTTCTATGTAAAAAAATAGTGTTTTTAAAATTAAAACAATAAAGGAAGGAAGCAACAAAAACTAAACCTATCTCATCCTCACTTCAATTTCCTTTCCTACCAAAATGACAGTTAAAGCATTTGGTGTGCATCTTCCTAGATTATTATATATAAAAACGAAACTAGTTATCGCACACAAGTATAATGCACAACCAAGGACATTCATGCTTACAAAGTGGAGATGCTCAGACTTACTAGTGACATTTGGTAAAGCAGCCTTAAGTGGTGGTGCACGAAAACTATGGAGGACTATGACAGTGCTAACACTAAAAAAGGCACAAATAGAAAATTATGGAAATAGTACCCTGAAAGACTAGTACCCACCCATTATCAAAAACTGGTAGAAGAAAAAAGTTATGCAAAAAAGAAACAGTAGCTTTAGAAACTGACCTAAGTCAAATAAAAGAAAGCTGTACAACACTTAGTTTGATTTTGTGTATGTTTGTATGTACATAACAAAATGTATGGAGTACGCATACCACAACCATCATCAACGACTACCTCTGGAAAGAACTAGGATAGGATTTTAGTGTATGAATTTTGGTTTAACTACATCAAAAATACTAAATACTGTATAGTTCTCTTTTTTGAGACAGAGTCTTGCTTATGTAGCCCATGCTGGCCTCAAACTCACAGCGATCTTCGTGCCTCAGCCTCCTGAGTGCTGGGACTATTGGTGTGTGCCATCAAGCCTGGCTCTGTAAAATGTTCTTTATGGCAATAAAAGTCTATTATGTAAAATAAAACAGAAATTGGTAACACATAGCTGTTAGATATCCGGGGATACACTACATTCCATTTATTGCAGGAAAACGTGATTGCATGTACAAGTTTAAGAAAATGAACCAAATATTAAAAACTACAGTACTGCATTAAATATAATTCATTAACTGTCTCAGAGCACAGGTGACTGCTTAACTTTTTACAGGTTCTATGAAAGTGCTAGCCTTGATTATGTAACAATGCTAAACATTCTTGGAAAAGTTGATTTTTAATTCTTACTGTCATCTCTATGTGAGAGTGCACACTTAGACTGTTCCTGTTACTGGCATTTAGGCCACTTCTAACTCTAAGGAGATATCACCTGGTAGCCGGGAGCAACAGCACATGGTGAGCAGCCCAGCACTCTGGGAGACTCAGGCAACAGGATTAACAAATTCAAGCCAGGCAATCAACCATTTATTAACACCCTGTCTCAAAATAAAAAATAGAAAAGGACTGGGGACGTAGCTCAGGGAAAAGGCCCTGCATTCCATCCCAAATACTACAAAAAACAACAAAAAATCAGACAGTTACTCTCAACTACAATATCAACTATGTTGTAATACTGCTTACAATTTGGCATTAAAAAACAGGGTGGGGAGAGAAAGAATTCGCAAATGGAAACTATTTGGGCCACTAACTGTCCCAAGCTATACACAATGTGCCATTCTGTTCCTGGAGTCACAGGTGCCACTCACCTTGGTATATGATGAAACAATCCTTTGGCAAATCCTGTCGTGTGACACAACCACCATCTGCTCCTAGGAGGAACAGCACTCTGGGGGGGCTCTTCCGAATCGCTTCTACCCCAGGCTTATAGCCCAGGTCCAGAGCAGCTACCTGGCTCGCAACCCTAGAAGGTAATCAAAGGACTGTGGTATACTTGCAGTGTGTTCAGTGTAAGCAATGACTGATACCTAATTTCTTCTACACTCAGCACTATGGAAGGCCCTTTGCTACTTCAATGTAAGATACTTCAGACACTGAGTCTCCTCATGAGATATTTAATGGAAACCTTATGTCACCTCTGTTCTACATTTGACTCATTCAGTACAATGAGGCATAAAACACATGCTAAAACCAAACATGTTCATGAGAAAAAATCAAATGATTTGGAAAACTAAAAGGGAGAAATTTAAACACTACTCAAAAACCATAATTCAGAGAAAATCGTTAGTATATATCTAGTACTACTTGTTTATGGTGGTGTCTGGGATCAAACACAGAGCCTTGCATGTCCTAGGCAGGTGCTCCACCACTGAGCTACACCCTGACCTTTATTTCCACGCTAAGTGGCCTATGCTGGCCTCAAGCTTCTGATCTCCTGCCTGAGCCTTCCAAGTAGCTGGGGTTATAGGTGTGTACTTGCCCCTAGCTTTTATGGAAGAGGCCGAGGATAATTATACACAGTAGAGTCCTTCTGGTGTAGCTGCTACTGCCCATCTCTGAGGACCTACAGTATATGAGGTAAACTGGAACAACCCAAAACAAGTCCGAAGCAGCTATCAACAGTGTTAGGCAAGCACTCTACTACTGAGCTGCCCTCCCAGCCCTCACGACATTATTTACAAGGAGTTACAACTGCATTTGTACACACGCAAAAAGAAAATGCCTAATTAATTTATAGAACACTTATGATATTAAATAGCTATTGAAGTATTTATAAAGTTGTTTGGGGAGGTTTTTTCTAGGCAGCTTTTTTGCTTGCTTTTAGAGACATAGTATCACTATGTAGTTCGGGCTGGCCTAGAAATCACAATCCTTGTCCCAGCCTTCCCAGTGTTAGGGTTATAAGTGTGTGCTACCATGCCCAGCTATTAATAATTTCTAATCATAGGGAAACTCTCACTTAGTAGTGAATGCTTCGAACTATGTAACTAAAACATTTTCTTAAAAAAAAAAAAAAAAAACCGGAAGAATTGAAAAGCAACAGAAACTATCTGTAAATGGTGGAATAAGAGTTACTTCCATTTTTGCACATTTCTTTAACTTTTCTAAAATAAACCTGCATTACCAATGGGGGAAAATATGCTGAAAACCTTAAGCAGAATTCTAGTGTTACAAAAAAAACTACTGGATTTTACAGTGTATAAAACAGCTACTCTGCAAACCTGTGCAGGATATTCATAACCTTCCAATCGCCAGCCACACCGCTCGTCACCCGGACCTCCTGTGCGATGCTGGAAACAGCAGCGAGAATAGCTGTCCCATCGTTTCTTTGGAGGGCAGAGCTGCCTAAAACCACCATTGGTTTTTTAGCTGCCTTTAAGACCTATTTTAAAAAACAAGTAGAAAAAAATTTGATTTAAAAACATTCCAAGGAATGTTTTTATACCTCTCCATATCTGCAGTCTCACTCCTCCCTCTCACATAGGAGCTAGGGCGAATGTCTGATGTGCTGGCCAAAGCACACTCAGAAACACAACCAGGTGCTTTAATCCAAAGCATTGTAGTGATGCTACTGTGCAGTGGCTGAGTGAATATCACATACATCAAGCGAGTATTAGAACAGTAACAATTCAGCAGAGTGCTGCACACCTATAATCCCAGCACTCCAGTGGCTGAGGCAGGGAGATCACCGTGAATTTGAGGCCAGCCTGAACTACATAGCAAGATGTGTCTCTCTGTCTCTCTTTCTCTGTCTCTCTGTCTCTCTCTCTCTTTCTCTCTCTCTCTCTCACACACACACACACACACACACAGGTTACGCTTCCCTTTGTATAAGCAAGCACTGGGAATGAAATGCTAGCTAAATAGCCTCCCTTGGTCGGAATGAATCTGGGGGAACACCCTTTAGAGGTTCAGCTGGTAGGTAAGAGTAGACCACACAATGCTGAAGTCCCACATCTCACCACATCCCAGACAGGTAAGAGTAGGTGTTCCACAGGAATTCTTTACATGCTAAGAAACTACACTCTTGCTAGAAGACGAACTAGTAAGAAGCAAGCTGCAGAATACACAGCTCACTCTCCCACTCATCCTGTGTCATTCTTAAATAGACAGCAGGCCACCGTCAAAGAATGAGCATGAGAATTATGCCTAAAAGGCACAAAGTGCAGTACCTTCATTATAAATCTATTTCCCAGAAAACAAAGAATTCAGGTCAGGCATGATAGTGCATGCCTGAAATCCTAACATTGAGGAGGATGAAGCAGGAGGATCACCACAAGTTTGAGGCCAGCCTGGGTTACACAGTGAGACTATGTCTCAAAAGACAAAAAAAACAGCAACAAAAAAAAATAGAGAAACACAGCCAAACATGGTGGTGCACGCCTGTCATCCCAGCACTTGGGAGGCTGATGCAAGAGTTCAAAACCCTCCTAGACTACACAGTAAGATCTTGTCACAAAAACAAAAACACAATCAACACATTTTCACTTTAACAACAACAAAAAAGCCCAGAGAAATGGCACGATAGGATCATTATGTTGTAGATCCTCATCACAGAATTCAGAAAAGGAATGGAAAAGAAATTACAGAGCTGAACACCACCCTACAAACAACAGAACATGATAGTGAACTGTGGCAGGAGACAGGCTATCAGAGATTATTCACAAGCTAGAGGAAAACCAAACAGCAAAGCAGGAAGGACAGATGAAAGAGAAAAGGAGATGTAACACCTGCACTGCTAATAAACAGAACAGAACTGATGGGAAATACATAGTATTTAAATCTACAATAGAAGAAAAAGTACTCTAAGAACACTAGATGCCTATTAACGCAGAGATAAAAACCAGAGGGAAGATGGGAAGCATGCTCACTGAACACTTTTTTATTTTCTTGATACCAGGAATTGAACTCAGGACCTTGCACTTGCCAGTCTGGATTTGTCCAGACTGGCAAGTCTGGACAAATCAGACAGACAGGCACTGAGCCGCTGAGCTATATCCTCAGCCCTGAGTACTGTTCAATATATTTTTGTAAATCATGGTAGTTTCTTTTTTTTTAATTCCGAACCACCAAGCAAAGCTTGTGCACTTCATGGGTATGGGTGTGGGAGAGTGTGGTACTATAGACTGAACCCGGCCCTCACACATGCTGAGCAAGCACCCCACAATGAAAGAGACGGCTGGGGGTTTAGCTCAGCAGCACAGTGCCTGTCTGGCAAGCACAAATCCTGAGTTTGACTCCTAGTACTGGAAAAATAAATAAATAAAAATAAAAACCACAGTGAGAGAGACATACCACCCTCAGGAAATATTTTGGTGAAACTACAGAACTTCAGACAAAAACCAAATATAAATTATTAATAATTTAAAAATCAGTAAAAACAACAAGACAAAACTGAGTAGGGAGGAAGCAGCTTATCACAGGTTTTATCACAGTGACATAGGCACTGTTAAGTCCCAGATGTCCCTCAAAGCCTCTTGCGCTCACAGGTGGGGCTTTTTCAGAGGCGGCTGGATTCAGTGTGCGACACTGAAATTGGTTCATGGTGTAATGCTAGGATCAAGGGTGTAAGTGCTGCCTACCCTAAGTAGCCTGGAGAGATGAAAGGAATAGATAGAGCTGTGGTTACTGCTCTGCTGCCCTTCACCTGCCATGAACTGTTGCTCCTCTGCAATGCCTGTCTGCTGTGCCACCATGCTGCTGCTGGAGCCAGCTGCTGATGGACTGAAATTTTTATAAACTGTGAGCCAAATAAACCATTCCTCCTTTAACTTGTCGGTGTCGGGTAGTTTATCTCAGCAGAAGACAAGTAACTAACACAAGATTTGGTACCAGAGAAGTGGGGTTCTTAGACTGTACCTGACCACGTGGTTCAGGAGCCTTTGGGACTGCTTTATGGGAAGTTTGGAAAGGTTTGATGATGGTGGCTGAACGAGTAGAGCTGGAATGCCTGAGGCATACTTGGTGGGAGGGTTTTTTTTTGGTACCAGAAATCAAACTCATGACCTTGTGCTTGCCAGGCAGGCACTTGTGCTGCGGAGCTAAATCCCTGGGCTGCTGGATTGTGGACTTCCTTTGGTACCATTTCTTGTTATCCCCCTATTTGTACCTTTTGGAACAGAAGTGTCTATCTCGTGCCACTGCATGTTAGAAGTGTTTAACTTTTTTTTCATTTGTACAGGGGCTCACAGCTAAAAGTTTGCCTTAAATCTCAGAGAGGACTTGGACATCTCAGCAATGCTGACATTGTTAGGACTTTAGCAACTCTTGAAGATAGATTAAGCGCCTTTGCATAAAGGGATGTGCATGAGTCTTTGGGGGTCAGGGGTGGAATGTTATGGTTTGGGTCTGGCTTCATGCAGGCACAGGGAGGGCTTTTTCAGAGGTGGACAGAGTGTGTGAGGCTACAGTGGATTCATGGTGCAATGCTGCGATCAAGGGCACTAGGAGTAAGGGTGTGAGTGCCACCTGCCCTGAATAGCCTGGGTACAACAGAAGGCAGAGAAAGAGCTGTGGTCGTCCCTTGTTGCAGCACATGTAAGCCAAGTACGGTGGCACATGCCATATGCTTGTAGCCCCAGCACTCAGTAGGCTGGGGCGGGAGGATTACAAGAGCAAGGCTACATTGTGAGTTCAAGACCAGCCTCAACTACATGTCTTTGTAGTTTGTCTCAAAAAACCCTAATATTCTTAGGGCTTGTATCTAGATGTCCCCCCCAAGTCTTATGTAGTCATAGGTGGGGTGTTTCAAAAGTGGCTGGATTAGAGCATGTGGTGCTGAGATTAAAGGAGCCCTGCCCTGGGTGTGGGTGACACCAAAGGTAGACAACTTATTTCCATGCCAAAAGGATGGAATACAAAAAGACAAAAAAATAGTGCTTTGCTATTTCACTACCTTGCTGCCTTCTGACTGCCCCACCCCGCCCTGTCATGGACTATTCCTCCTCTGCCATGCCAACCCTGCCTTGAAACCTATGAACTGTGAGCTGAAATAAATCTTTTCTCCTTTAATTTTGGTTTTTCAGTATTTGTCTCAGCAATGACAAAAGTAACTAAGACAGGCATGAAGACAATGATCTCAGCTTTTGTTTCACCAGGATCTATTCCAGGTGGTTGCAGGTTATACTTTTTGCCTCGCACATTAGGTAAGTACTCCACCACCAAGCTAGAGGAGCCCCACACTGCACTATGTTCCACGGTTTCTATATTACTAAAATTTTTTCACAATTATCACACATTGTTATTACAAAGACAACGCATTTTAAAAATAGTAATTCAAGATCAACAATAGTAGACACATGTAAGTTGAGAGCACCTGGCTGAATGGATGGCTTCCAGAAGCAATGTCTTGCAGAACTTTGGGGGACTCGCCCAAGTGGTCATATCTGTACGTGAGGTCCACTGGACTGCCTATGAGGGCCACTTGTAAGTCGTTATGAAGCCAACTGAAATAAAAACACTTTTTAGAGCCAACTGAAGTAAGTACAGCTTTGGCTTCATCAATGCAAAGCCCTACCTTTATTTATAATTACAAAATGTTAGAAGAACATTTAACCTTAACAGGTAGAATTTACTGTATACTTTTCAAAATAGTGTTGCAAAAATACATGCCAAGGCAGCTCAATGCATTAATTTTCTTAGTAAGATCTTGATCTAAAGTTTTCTATGTTGTTAAATTTTTGTGGCAGGTCAATATCTCTTAATTATTCCCTAAGGTCATTTAAACATAGTTCATGAAGATAAACTATGACATTCATATTTATGTTTTATGACAGGGAACTATGAATCTACCATCTTTGAAAACAATTATAAATGCAATGGTTTCTCTGAAATAGAGCAAGGTTGTACCTATTACCCTGAAGTAACTAACTTCCTCTTTCACTCTCAACAATTTCCTAATTTAGACAATAAATTATATGACTGTCCTATTTATAAATCTCTGAGATACAAAACAACAAGGATGGGGAAATGTTCTACAAAATAACTCATCTGTCCTCTTCAGAAAGTGTTTTTTTAGCTGGGATATAGCTCAGCACAGCACATGCCTGGCAAGTGTGAGGTCATGAGCTTGATTTCCAATACCAAAAAACAAACAAACGAACAAACTTTTTTAAAACAGGGTCTGTGAGGCATGGTAGTGCATGCCTATAATTCTAGTACTTGGGGGGCTGAGGCAGGAGATGTGCCACAAATGCAAGGCCAGCTAGAGCTACACAGTGAGGTTAGGGACAGCCTGAACTATGTAGTGAGACCCTGTCTTTAAAAAAAAAAGTAGCCTGAAGAGTTATGATATTAATTGCAATACATGATTCTAGAAGATGCTGGTGGACAGGAAAAATAAAACTGCTACAAAAGCAATTATGGAAAAATATGTAAAATTTGACTACCAATTATGCATCAGATAATATTCTTCTATCAATACTAAGTTTCTTGATTAAGAGAATACCCCTTAGGGAGCCAGGGTTTAGCTCAGTGGTGTAAGTGCCTGCTTGGCAAACTTGAGGTCATGAGTTCAATCCCTGGCACCAAAAAAAGAAAAAAAAAAAAAAGGAGAAATTCACACTGAAGTATTTAGGTACCATGCCTGCACTTATTTCCAGATGATTTGGGATGATGATCCAGATGAGATACACACATACACACATGCGCACACATACGGAATGTTATACAACAAATACAGCAAAATGTTAAAAAAAAATGGTTATATAAAGGCCATTTTAAACACTTGAAGTTATTTCCAAATTAAAAACTAGCAAAATCAAGAGATCAGTCATGGTGGTTGGCAGATGGACCTACCTGTTCAAAACTGAACTCCAATTAGCTTCTGGATTCTCATTAAAAGTAGTAGTTACAGGACGCCTCTAAAATCCCACTTTTTCACATATTTATCAGGAAAAAAAACAATCACACATTTTAAAAGCCCTGAATAAATATTACTAACCTCTTTCGAATTCTGGCATTAAACAGTGGTGCCTCAAAACGTGGATTTGTACCAACCAGAAGGACAACATCTGCCTCTTCCACACCAGCAATTGTAGTATTAAGAAGATAATTGGAACGCAAATCTGTTCTGGAAATACAATGTATATAATTCAAGTTTACTTAAAGCTAGTACACACTAAGAATCCATAGAATATCCTCATAATCATTAAAACCCATGGTATTCCAGGAAGAAACATTCTGATGGAATATTTCTCAAGTGAACAAAGTTTCGATACTTATTGGTAACTGGATTCCATCACTAGCTCTTGGTTTGGTTTTTATCAACATGTGAAAACAAACCACTGGGTATGTTGGGGAATCCACAGCACTCCTTCACAGGAGAGATGTAATTGTTCCACACATCATCTGTTAACGAAAAGCAAAAACACTGGGCCAGGTCACAGGTTCTAAGCTCTCACCCAGCGCCCGCCGTGGGGAAGATCTCCTCCGTGCACAGGGTGTCCGAGTCCACTCGGTTAAGCAAATCCTTCAGGGCTACCAGGGCCTCAGCGTCCACCAGGCCACCTGCAATTGCTGCCACATCCTTGCCTTGAAAACTCTGCAGCTAGAAATGGATGAAAACGTCACCAAAAACCCACTGTTAGCAAAGACCACGATGAGTTGTTCAGAAAACAAATGACAATCATTTTGACATCTGTACAAAAAAGCAACAAACTTTTGACTAGAAAGCTTTACACTAATTATTAACTAAAAAGTAAGAAGAAGCCAGGCACAGTGGTGCATCCTGTAAACTCAGTCTGCAGAATGAGGCAGGAGAAAATTCAAGGCTAGTTTGGGCAACCTACGGACTGTCTCAAAGATAAAAAGGGTCAGGGTATAGCCTGCTCGCCTATTACGTGCATGGCCCTAGATTCCATCCCCAGTACCACGATAAACAAGTAAAAGAGAAGCAGCAGTGGTTTATGTGAGGCCTGGTTAATTAATACCACACTGGAAGGAAGGTAGATGCATTCATTCATTTATTCGTGAAACAGGGTCTTGCTGTGTGGTTCCAGGTGGTCTCACACTTACTACACAGTTGAGGTCAGCCTTGAACTTGCAGGGATCCTCCTGCCTCAGCCTTCTAAGAGCTGGGATTACAGGTGTGTGCCACCATGCAAAATGGGAAGATATACATTTTATATTTAGGAACGAAAGGGCTTTAAAATGAGAAAGATGAAGACTCTGGAGCTATAGTTACTTTAAATGAAACCTTTTTTTGAAGAGTCTACCATTCCCTCCAGGTCTTTGTTTACGCTGTTCTTCTCTGATGGGGAAAAGTGTTCTCTCCAATTCTGCTCTTTATTTTGGCACTGCCCATGAAACCCACGTTTCATGCAATGCTAAGCACAAGCGATGCTACTGACCTACGCCCCTGCCCTTGCACCTCTGTTCATTCCCAGCCTTCCCTAGGAAGGAGACTGGGACACTGGCGCCTGGCAGGCTTGCCTTTCCTACATGCCCGATCGGCCCTAGTACAACTGCTCATAGCAGCCAGCAGACACGGTCTAACCCCACATCTTCTCATCTAGCAGAACCTGGGCCCAGGGCTCCCAGTAAGGTTCTGTCAAGTGAAAGGCTGACTATCGTCTTGGCAACAGGAGAGAAGGGGAAGGAAACACATCCCCCTCTGTCAAGGCTTTACCATGCCAGCTACTCGGGACAGCGCGTCCTCCCAGGAGGTGTGGGTTAAGAGCCCCTTTTCATTTCGGACCATCGGTTCGGTGAGTCTCTGACGCTTCAGCCCGTCATAGGCAAATCTAGACAAGAGAAATCATACCATCTGTGGGAGCTCACTGAAGAGGCAGCTGTAACTTCAGGTTTAACACCCACAAGAAACGTCATCTAAATACAAGATCAGTTAAAGTGTCAGAGAACAATACCTATCAAAATACAAATCATCTATTCTAGTTTATGGGTGAGAAAGGCTTATTACTTTATGAACGTCTCTGTAAAATATGAAAAGTTTGATTCTTCAGTACTTTTAGCTAACTGAAAAATGATAACACACAAACAACAGCTGAAAAGCCAAAATTACTTGTAAAACTTAAGTATCTACAGAGATTTTATCAAATTATGTTGCATAAACTCCTTTACTTAACTTTTCTCCAAAAGAGAATAACAGATTGAAATATCTTCATATCAACTGAAAAAATTTGTTAATCTACTTCAATTTATCCATGCAGGGGAAAAAAAAGATACTCCTCGCCGGGGATTTAGCTCAGTGGCTTAAGCGCTTGCCTGGCAAGCGTGAGGTCATGAGTTCGATCCCCGGTACCAAAAAAAAAAAAAAAAAAAAGATACTCCTCAAAGATAATGCAAAAGCTATCACTAAACCTAGGACAATTAGTGTCAGTTTTATTTCATTCTCTATGTAAAAACTCATATTTCAGTAGTCTATATCCATTGGGTAATTTGTAAATACAAATGCTTTTACAAACATGACGGTACAATTCTCTGGATGAGCGGAAAGAGATAAGGAGAAGCAGGAGCGCACACCTGGTCTTGTCAGAGATCCACTCCTCGTTGATGTCCTCGTGCATGCGTGGCAGGATCCGCATCACCTCCCCCGTTCTGGTGCTGACCACGATGTTACTCCCAACTGCGTCCATGACATCGATGGACTCCGTCTTCCTGAGAAAACAAGCAAGTATGCACATTTTCTCTGCTGATTTTGACAGTAACAGCAGTTTCTGTTACCTGGTTTATAAAAAAAAAACTGCCTTTACAATTTTGCTTCTCCGTGTCTAAACATAATAGGGCTTAGAGGAAGTGCAACTCAAACACATCCCAGAAATTCCCAACATGGTAACAAAGCCTTCAAAACCGACAGCTGAAGGGTCTGGGGTTTAGCTTAGCAGCATGAGCACCTGCCCTGGCAAGGGTGAGGTTGGGAGTTCAATCCCTGGCGCCAAAAAACCCCCCAAAACTGACAGCTGACACAAAAGCCAATTTAAAGGGCTCACAACTGGCTATCTCTGGGGCAATGTGAATATTAAAATACTCAAGAGGGGCAGGATTTCTGGCTATGGATGATTAGAGCTCAGGCAATCCACTCTTCCAAAAAAAATAAAGCTGGATAAAACTGACAAAACCCCCCCCACACTGTTTTGGCACTTGGAAAACCTACCCAGGGCTGGCAGGGACACACCAAGATGGGAAGCTCTACAGCATGAAAGCTGCTCTGCTCTGCACATCTGCCTCGGAGCTGCTCCTCCCCCACTCCCACAAGGGGCAGACTGCAGAGCTGAGACATGAATACTCCACGCAATTGGGAGCGGTGGCAAACCTGCCCACAGATGTGGCAGCCTAGATGCCCCAGAGCACAGGAATCAGGACTCTGCTCACCTGAGGCCGCAGTGAGAATGGGGCAAGCATTCCTTGCTGAGGTTACACTTAGTTACAGCTGAGCCCAAGCTATTCACACAGTTGGACAACACTGATACTCAAACAGCCAAAGAAATGACGGGCGTGGAGGCACACACCTGTAATCTCAGCACTCAGGAGGCTGAGGCAGGGGGATCACTGCAAGTTCAAGGCCAGCCTGGGATGCAAAGTGAGTTCAAGCCCAGTCTGAATTGCATAGTGAGACTCTGTCTCAAAAAGACCAAAAAACAAAAAGCAAAAACAGTGCCACAGAAAGTACAAAGCTAGTGTGAGGTGTGGATCTGGAAAGAGGCTTGCGCCCCAGCCTGTGCTGCTGGGAGACAGGCCCGCAGGGCAGGAATGCACGTGCTAGCCGGAAGGCTCTCTTGCTCTTCTGCTCTGAGCAGCTTCCTGTGAGACAAGCTCCTGCCGTGACGCCTGCTTAGCCACACACCCAAAGACAACGTGCAGACTGACTGGTAGAAACCCACAAAACTGCGCCCAGCAACCCTTTCAGGGTGCCCATCTCAGGTAGCTTATTATAATAACAGAGTGTGACTGACCCAGCTGGGAAGACTTTCGAAGAGTCTGCGCTCTGACTATGACCCTCAGCTATACATCAATCCATCAGCAGGCAGAGATCAGAGTTTTACTGTAGCCCAAGGTGTATGAACACAATCATTATCCTAAAAATATTCGTACTTGCTGGGTGTGGTCATGCACACCTGGTAATCCCAGCACTCAGGAAGCTGAGCCAGGAGGATTCCTGGGGGTTCAAGGCCAGTCTGTGCTACTTAATGAAGTCAAGGCCAGCCTGAACTACATTAACAGGACCCTTTATCAAAAACTAAAAAACAAAAAAAAAGTAAAAACAAATCTGCTGTATCTACCTATTCCACTTCTTGGTTTTAAAAGAATCAGAAATACAGTATACAAAAAAATTTATGAATAGCAATGTTTTTCCACAAGTTTGTAATTATAAAGAAATATAAACAAGCTAAGTATGTTATAGGAACTGGTTAAATAAAGCGTGAAAAGTCAATACACAACAGAAGACTATGAATTTAAAATATCAATACTACTGATAGGAAAGACCAAGGGAAAACACAGTTTTGTGGTTAAATGTCTTTGAATTAATTTCTAAGAAAGCTCCAATAAAATTGCTGAGATACACCTTACCCTTCAATCTTACTACTTCCAATAAAAGGGGTTCTACTTATAGCAAACAAATAAAAACAGCAGACCACCACAATTAAAACTCATGAAGAAGGTAACACTGAATATTTTTTGAATAGTAGTCTAATAAATTTTTTTTAAATTGTCAAAAAACGCAAAGATGAATACCTTGTCTCCCAAGGGCGGGCAGTGAAGGCATAGGGCTTTGAGGTTAGGGCACCCACAGGACAGATGTCAATGATGTTTCCAGATAATTCAGACATGAACATTTTTTCAATGTATGTGCCAACTTGCATATCATTTCCTCTGCCTGTTGTTCCCAAGTCATCCACTCCCGCAATCTCACTTGCAAACCTGTAAGATAAACGCGGGTTGTCAAATGGTGGAGTCCAGCAAAATTATTTCATTTTCTAGTCATGAGCAGAAAGATAACAATTTTCAAACACTAAATGGGTATTTTTAATGGCAGGCATAGTCCTTGAATAAAACATAATTCCAACAAGCACATGCCTGTAATCTCAACACTCAGAAAGCTCAAGGCAAGAGGGTCACAAATTCAAGGCCAGCCTGGGTAACTTAGCAGCATGACAAAAAACTGTCCCAAAATAAAAAATAGAAAAGGACTCAGGATGTAGCTCTATGCACAGGCCTTGGATTCAATTCCCAAGTATGGTCAAAAAAGAAAAAAAAAAAAAAAGAGCATGAACAATATGCAATAAATGTTAAAATAAATTTATTCCAGAAAAAGACACTGCTATGGCTGGTGTCTAGATGTCCCCCCAAAGCCTCATGTGGTCACGAAGGTGGGGCTTTTTCAGAGGTGGCTGGATCTAGAGTGTGACTGGGTCATGGTGTAGTACTAGGACTAAGGGTGGGCGATTACTAAACCAGTCCACTGATTGGTTTGGCACTGCCCTGAGCTCAGTAGCCTGATACAATATAAGGGACAGAAAGAGGCGTGTCTTATCCCTTGTTTTTCCCTACCTTCCGCCCATCATGAACTGCTTCTCCTCTGCCATGCCACCCTGCCTTGGAGCCAGCTGCTCATGGACTGAAACCTTCATAATATGTCAGCTAAATAAACCCTTCCTCTCCTAATTCTGGGCACTGAGGATTTTGTCTCAGCAACGAGAAAAGTAAACACAGACACGGTGCCATTATTCCTCCTCAAAATACCTTCCCTCCTCGTCGCTTCAAACACGCTTATGCCATTGCTCTTTCCACTCTGTGAAGCTGTTCCAGAAATCCTCCTCCATTAGCATCCTTAACAGGTGTGATGAAAAACACACAGTGAAGATTGCGGCCAGTGCCACCTAGCGGCAGGCAGCCTTGTGAAGACGCAATGGTGTGTCCTCACGCACCTGACTTGCCAGATCCTGCACTGCAACTTCTGGCTCTGCTGCAAGGTCAAGATGACTGGAACCAATAAATACTGTGAAGCTACTCAGGACATGAGAATGGTCTCAACAGTGCCATTAAAGTCACTCATTCCAGAAGACTTCAACAGCTTCCTCTGGACGTGGCAAAAATGGGCTGGGCATAGTGACACACACCTGTAATCCCAGCACCGGGAGGCTGAGGCAGGAGTACTGAGTTACACAGTGAGCTCCAGGCCAGCATGAACTTCAGAGCAAGACCCTGCTTCAGAAAACAAAACGGAAAGTGGCAAGAATGATACCAAAAATGTATTCAAAGCAAAAGGGAATATTTGGAGGGGGTTTAATAGCAATGTGTCTTTTAATGTGACAAATTTTAAAAACAAACACATTTTTCAATTACAGTGTATATACAACTTCAATAAATGTATGCGCTTAATGTACTCAGGTATAACACAAATAGAAAATCGTATAAATCCTACATGTATGGCACAGCAAGTTAATGTAGAATGAAGGCTTTAGATTTCATTCATTCATTCATTTATATGGTGGTATGGAGAATTGTACCCAGGGAGTGCTGAGCTATGCCCCTGTCCCTTGTTTCACTTTTATTTTGAGGCAGGGTCTCAAACTTGTGGTACTTCTGCCTCAGTCTTGAGTAGCAAGGATTACAGGGATGCGACACCTCATCAGCTTTATTGTTTTAGTTTTGCATCAGTGGGGACTGAACTCAAGGCTTCCACACGTATCTGGCAACTGCTCTACCACAGAGTCACATCCCAAGCCATCTTTATCTTTCTATTTTGAGACAAGGGTCTTGCTGAGTTGCCCAGGCTGGCCTCAAACATGTGATCCTCCTGCTTCAGCCCTCCAATAGCTAGGAGTGTATACCTCCACACTCAGTTCAAATTTAATTTTCAATTCAACTAAAGCTAGTATTAACTGAAAGTGAACAACCGGGCCGGGGATTTAGCTCAGTAGCTTAAGCGCCTGCCTGGCAAGCGAGAGGTCATGAGTTCGATCCCCGGTACCAAAAAAAAAAAAGAAAGTGAACAACCTAGTCATTTTATTGGCATATGGGCATATGTAAAAAATGTTAAAAACAACAACCTTCTCCCACCAAACAGCAATTGCCACTTTTTTTCCAATGTTGTTACTCCACCAAGCTTTGTGAATATTAAGCAAGTATACACTGACACTTCAGTAGAGAAAGGATAGAATTACCTGATGCACCGAGTACACTGAATGCATCTGGTCATGATGGTCTTCACCAAGGGGCCAATGTTCTTGTCCTCCACAGCACGCTTCCCCTCTAAAAATCGGCTTCTATCGCTTCCAAACATCATGGACTGGTCCTTAAGCAGAGTACCAAAAGATCAATATAATGCTGCTAACGAAATTATAAGTTGAGACAACCAAAAAGATTGATGAAATTACACTGGATACCTGCAGATCACATTCACCTCCCTGGTCACAAATAGGACAGTCCAATGGGTGATTTGCCAATAAAAACTCCATCACACCTTCTCTGTATGAAAAATTACAATATGCAAAATGACATGAGTAGCTGGCACTCAAAACGGCTTTTTAACTTT